>CM070503.1:34024772-34224772 GCA_036346375.1 Guadua angustifolia
ACTCGGATATACCAACTTCTCCACCCTTTAAGCGTTGTCGGGCAAACTCTGAAACTTTTACCCCACTCTTCTACATTATAACCTTTGGACGACAGGGGGAGTCTCGGGATTTCTTCATTGATAACTATATTGGCATCTAAGTTTCTTACAGATCCTAGGTAGTACTGATCATTACTTTCAGGGATTGGGATGAGTACCTTGGAGGAATCCATTCAGCCGATTTGGAAAAGTTGATCCAGAAGCTTGATCGCAAAGAGAAGGAAAGCCGATTGTTGATGATTTGAGAGCTTGGAAGCGTGAAAATGACCGTAGGAGTCCCGCATATTTATAGGACGGTGAAAAAGTTGAAATGACGGGAAAAGATTTTGAAGCGACATATGCAGTTAAAATGCACCGAGATTTTTACGGTGCCATTAATACAACGGTTATCGAAGGGTTTCTTTCAAGCCGATGAAAATGAAGCCGATGGTACAGAAGCCGATAGGATTTTTGGAAGACAACAAGTTATCATCCAAAAATGGGGACATATGTTTGCGTCAAATTTTGGCAGGTGTGGAATAATCGGCGATCCATGTATCTACGAGAGTTTGGATCACGCATGGTAGAACTATTTAGAAACAGGAGTTTGACTAGGAAGCCCAAGCCGACACAGATTGTGTTATCGTATTGTAATAGGACTCGGATCGGCCAGAGGGTATATAGAATGAGCACAGGCCGGCTAGAAAGACATAGAAAAAATCATATCTACCAATTTTTTCCTTCTCATAGTTTTATTCTTATAATACCTCCCTCTGTAAGTCGATTTTGATCAATAAAGTTGCGCATCGCCGATTATTGATCTTCGTCGATTTCACCCAGGTTTGGTTTGCTCTGTTTTGTTGTGCATCGCCTTCTCGGAGTTGATCTACCTTTACCATTTGATTAGCCTTGATTGGCTAATCTCATTACGTCCTAATCGGCTTCTGGCTGGCTAGAGTTACGCCGATTATCGATTGATATCGGCTTACAAAGATTTCATGATTTCACCTTATCGATTACAGGGTCAAATCGGTTGGCACGCTCTGAACCAGACGTTCATCTGGTATGCTGAAGTCGAAAACCCTACTTCAAAATTTTGGCCTCAACACTACTTAAAGCAGAATGCTGTCAAAAAGAGTAGTAGCTAATCGAGAAGAATCAGGTGCGTACACCACTTCTTTAGTTCTTTACTGCCTATTGGCTTGAAAAAGATCGGAGGTTAGGAGGTCAAATTATTCGCACGGGTCCCCCAAGGTAGCACATATTCCCTTGGGAAATTTCCAAATCTACTATGTGGCAATCATTGTAGCCTTGCGAGTGAAAAATGAGAGCCAATACAAGCTGATCATGTTTCATTGGACAGTCGCTCTTCCGGGTCACTATGTTCTGGATGGATGGACTCTAGCTCAAACTTTATGAGTGGAACATCTCAGATCCGACGGTTGGGAGTTGCCTGGGATTTGCTGCAAATAAAATGTTGGGACTTGAGGGCCTGGGTTCGGGCTTGTGCAGCAGCCATCAGGTCCATGACTTTCCATCTTATTCCTAGCGGACAAGAGGCGCGCGAACGGAGCTGTTTCTGTGAAACTTTCGTAAATAGATAAGGTTGTGCTAAAATATTTTTATTAGCTGAGTCGGTCGAAATTAAGTCTAGCATATCTTATTCAGAAAGTCTACCAAACGGTATACCGTTGGGAATCACTTCCAACGGTATATCATGTTTCATTAGGTTCACGAGTAAGTTTTATTACTAGGTTTCACGGGTAAGTTTCATGATGTCTCACGGATAAGTTTCATGGGTTTCATGAGGTTTTAAGTTTCATAAGGTTCGTGTTTCATTAAAAAAAGTTAGCATTGTGCTGTCTGATGAAACCTTTGGTTGAAACTTATCTATGAGACTTTTTTTAATGAAATACGAACCTTATGAAACTTGAAACCTCATGAAACCGATGAAACCTATCCGTGAAACTTACCCGTGAAACCTAGTAATGAAACTTACCCGCGAACCTAATGAAACATGCTATACCGTTAGAAGTGATTCCCAATGATATAGCGTATGATAGTTGCTCTCTGTCTTATTGGCCTTGTGATGTTAGCCGGCCGCTGCTGTAAGTTCATGTCATAACTCTCTGTCTTGTCTTCGTGATGTCTTTGTCTGATTGTCTCGATACCAAAGTGTTCTTTTTTTCCTCTCAAATGCCACGAAGGGTTCCAGCGCTCTGGACGCGTCCACCTCATCTTATTTGTGGCAAAACCCTCCGGAAATTATAAAATCTTGAGTAGGTCCTTTCATAGTTATTTTGCAAAAAGGATATGTAGTTTCCTAAATTCAACACGGACACCGGTTCTTTAGACTCGGAAGATTTTAAAAATTTTGAAGTCGTGAGCAGATCCTTTCACTTGTTATTTTGCAAAAAGGACCCTGTAGTTCCGCAAATTCGATATATGCACTAGTTCTTTAGACCTAGAAGATTTAAAATTACATTTAGGTCCGATAATTTTGCAAAAAACACAGACCAAATTTTTTTCTCACGGTGTGGTATCGCGCGCGTCTCTAGTTATCATGGAAACTTTCGTATTTTATACAAAAGACGTCCCGTATTTACAGAAATATACAACATTCTCACGTATTTGCAGAAAACCCCACTGATTTCGCAACCTGAAACTGCGAAACCTCAATTTCGCAACCTGAAACTGCGAAACCTCAATTTCGCAATTTGAAATTGCGAAATCAGTGATTTCGCGTTTTGAAATTACGAAATCACTGATTTCGCAATTTCAAATTGCGAAACTGAGTGTATTTGCAATATCAAATTGCGAAATTGGTCTGGCCATATCAGCACATTGATTTCGCGAGCTCAGTTGGCGAAATTGACCAATTATTAAACGAGCACACTGATTGACAACTGCGGGTCCCGCTCGCATGCCATTCCACTCGCATGCAGAGGCTCAGTTGGCGAAATTGACCAATTATTAAACCCCGTTCCGATGTACAATTTTGCAGGTAGAGCTTCTTTATATTTTGCTTTACATACAGTACAACGATACACTACATGCACTGAAACTAGGAAATTACGGCAAATTTGGAATACAGTACAGATTACGGTCCGTAATTACAAATCGACATAACATTTTAAGATTTACAAAAACCCAATTTTACTCGAATCTGAAAATCCGTTTAACCATACCCGAACCTCAAAATCCGCTAATCTTAACCGAAATTTCAAATTCCGGGTAAAGGGTGGGGCCCCCATACTCGGAATACCAAGCTCCATTTAAGACCCCCCCTCCCGGGTAGAATAAACGTTCTAGTAGCATGTCATAAAATAACAGTAACAGTAATAATATGTAGAATAAGTGTTCTAGTACCAACCTAATTTTTTTGTAATTGTATTAGCGACATTAATTTATTTATTTGTTGTAGCGACTTATTTTTATGTAGTTGTTGTAGTGATTTATTTTTGTGTAGTTGTTGTAGCGACTTTTTTTTGTGTTGTTGTTGTAGAAACTTTTTTTTGTGTAGTTGTTGTAGCGACTTATTTTTATGTATTTGTTGTAGCGACTTAGTTTTATGTAGCTGTTTTAGCGATTTAAATTTTGTGTAGTTGTATTAGCGACATTAATTTATCTATTTGTTGTAGCAACTTATTTTTATGTAGTTGTTGTAGCGACTTATTTTTATGTAGTTGTTCTAGAAACTTATTTTTGTGTAGTTGTTCTAGCGGCCTAATTTTTTGTAGGTGTAATAGCCACATTAATTTATTTATTTGATGTAGCGACTTAGTTTTATGTAGTTGTTTTAGCGACCTAAATTTTGTGTAGTTGTTTTATAAACTTATTTTTGTGTAGTTGTTTTAGCGGCCTAATTTTTTTTAGGTGTAATAGCCACATTAATTTATTTATTTGTTGTAGCGACTTAGTTTTATGTAGCTGTTTTAGCGATCTAAATTTTGTGTAGTTGTATTAGCGACATTAATTTATCTATTTGTTGTAGCGACTTTTTTTATGTAGTTGTTGTAGCGACTTATTTTTATGTAGTTGTTGTAGCGACTAATTTTTGTGTACTTGTTCTAGAAACTTATTTTTGTGTAGTTGTTTTAGCGGCCTAATTTTTTTTAGGTGTAATAGCCACATTAATTTATTTATTTGTTGTAGCGACTTAGTTTTATGTAGCTGTTTTAGCGATCTAAATTTTGTGTAGTTGTTTGTAGTTGTATTAGCGTCATTAATTTATCTATTTGTTGTAGCGACTTATTTTTATGTAGTTGTCGTAGCGACTTATTTTTATGTAGTTGTCGTAGCGACTTATTTTTATGTAGTTGTTTTGTCTAATGGACTAAAGACAATTAGGTACTCATATTTACCGTATAAATTTGCAACAGATGGAAATATTTGCTAGAATATATTTCGGGGAACGGCCTCATTGTTTTGCAGTAGGCTCGTGATTTACGATCTAATTGTGAGCACTTAGAGACAAGACTAGGTACTCCAAATAATTTGGCGGACCTTAAAGCACATATTGTGCGTTTGCTTGGTCTGGACCCGCGAACCCACAAAGTTCGTCTAGAGGGTGTCCGTCCACGCTTTGTTCAACAATACCATGGTGGTGTACATACTATTCCTGTTAAGGACTCATGATGCATGGGATCTTTATGTTCGGAACATTAGTGATGCATCATAACCATAGACAAAAAATTTTATGGGAACATTAGTGATGCATCATAACCATGGACAAAAAATTTTAAAATTTTCTAACGTGGTTTATTTCATTTTTCATTCGGTTTAAACTTGTCGGCTAGTGTTTTATCAGGACAGTTGTATTATTTGAATTTTAAAAAATTCCTCAGATATTAAAATCATTTGAAATTTTTATGGTAATATCACTGATTTATCAGGAACCTCCATAAAAAATTTCAAATTTTTTCGACGTCGTTAGAGTCCTATTTTATTTTTATACATGGTCGCTGATTCTACCCGGGAAGGGGGGTCTTAAACGGATCTTGGTATTCCGGGTATGGGGGCCCCACCCTTTACCTGGAATTTGAAACTCCGGTTAAGGATTAGCCGGATTTTGAGGTTTCGGGTATGGTTAAACGGATTTTTAGATTCCGAGTAAGATTGGGTTTTTTGTAAATGCGCAAACATGTTGTATCGATTTGTAATTACGAATCGTAATTTGTACTGTATTCCAAATTTACCGTAATTTCCTAGTTTCAGTGCATGTAGTCTACCTGCAAAATTGTACATCGGAATGGGGTTTAATAATTGGTCAATTTCGCCAACTGAGCCTCTGCATGCGAGTGGAATGGCCTCTGCATGCGAGCGGGACCCGTAGTTGTCAATCAGTGTGCTCGCCAACTGAGGTTTAATAATTGGTCAATTTCGCCAACTGAGCTCGCGAAATCAATGTGCTGACGTGACCGACCAATTTCGCAATTTGAGATTGCAAATACACTCAATTTCGCAATGTGAAATTACGAAATCAGTGATTTCGCAATTTCAAAACGCGAAATCAGTGATTTCGAAATTTCAAATTGCGAAATCGAGGTTTCGCAGTTTCAGGTTGCGAAATCGGTAGGGTTTTCTGCAAATGAGAATGTTGTATATTTCTGTAAATACGGGACGTCTTTTGTATAAAATACGAAAGTTTCCGATCATTAGTCTATAAGACTCATACGTATAGCTAGGTTATGGACTTGCATGGTTCGGCCATTTCATTTTAGACCGTGGCTGTAATCAAGTATCTAACAGGCTTGATGTGTGTCGCGCCCTGGAGAGCAATATATAGCACTCATTATGCTCTCTGATGGTGAGGGACTTACAAAGCCTGGCATAGGGATGATGATTGGGTGTGGCGGATATGGTAGTACATATTCATATCGATGTTTGTCATCAAAAATTTCCTTTACGGGTATACTCGCGTAGGGTGACCGGGCGAAGGATTTCATATATATCTCTCACCCACGGGTACGTGAGACACATGGGTATATACGTTTACCTGCATCATCAATAATCCTTTCAGCCAAATAAGGGTGCTAGGACAAAATGAGCTATGGTACTGATACAATCCTTTTGATGAGATTGTGCGAATCAGCTACATTATGTGGATTGAAGAATGATTATTAATGATTCAAAATTTTAAATGCACGTAAAAATAAGACATGTAGATAATGGACGCACAAATACTTAAGTTCAACAATTAAAATGGAAATAGCTCATCAGTCATCACACATGCTCAATTTCAACAATCAAAATGGTAACAATTAATTAGTCATCACACACATTACAAATCGTTCATTACAGCATCACCAATCACAAATTGCTAATATGAGGTACCATGAATTGGGAATCAGAAAGCTGACTAGGTGGCTGTTTTTTTTTTTGAAAGATGAATATATTAAAGAAGGGAGAAAACCCAGATTACAGACAGGAAGTCAAAGGTGCAGAAGGAGCACCCTAAGAACCGAGATGGAACAAGGTACAAAGAAAGGCGGAGACAAAGAAAAGGAGAAAGATGGAGAAAAGAAGAAGGAATGAAACAAAAGAAGGCAAAAAGGATGGAAAACTAGTGGTGCTGTTGCAGGATTTTCCCCAGATGCGTGGCTCCCGCAGAGACCCAGTTGGTTGCCTCATCCTTGATCGCTTGTAGGATTTGTTCATGTGTTGCCCAGGCCATTCGGAAAACCCTATTATTGTACTCCTTCCACCACTGCCAGCATGTTAAGATTATAAGGGACTTAACACCATTTCACAGGTTCGGTTGAGCAAGTATGAGCTGAAGACACCATTGTTGTAGGTCTGCGCATTGCGTCCACCGACTCGGCTGGAGTGACATTATGCCCGTCCAGCACGCAATAGAATGCCACATTCGTCTTGCTTGGTCACAATGTACAAAGAGGTGGAGAACCGTCTCAAGACTCTGACTAGGTGGCTGTTGTGGCCCGCATATCAGTAGAAAATGGCAGACAATCAAGTGAAATGGATACGGTTGGAGCTCCCCTATACCCTTAACCTTTTGCCAGTCAGATAAAGTTTATCTCACATATATATGTCCGCGGACAACAAAAAAGGAACGTACCCACTTCTATTAGGATTTTTACCCGTAGATACACAAGTAATAGGTACGATTGTCCTCCCTAGCCTAGCGTGGTCCTTAATTTCTCTGCACAGTTCTTTTCTTATTGGACGTCTCTTTGTCTCCTTTGCAGTTTTCTCTTTTTCAGAAAAAACGAATTAGTTTTCGCAAAATTTATGTGAGATTTCTGTATTCTAAACGGGAGCTAAAAATGGATGTTTGGACTACAGGTAATTTGTGTGACCTAAACACAGTTTCCTTGTGGAATGGAGCGGGGAGCGAGAGAGAGAGAGAGAGAGAGAGAGACGAGTCGAAGGAAGGTTTCCTTTGGTTGGAAATGGAGCATCACAAAGGGATCGTCCTGCAAGTTTCTTCTGCTCTGCTCTGCTCTGCTCTGCTCTGCCTCCACTTCCGTTCGTGCATACACGCCGCTGGTCGTCTTCTCTGACGACAAACTTGTGCCTTTTCGCTACCGATTGTTTGGTCTTGGGTAACTATTTGTACACGTACACTGTTAGTCAAGGTAACCACTGCTCGATCAGTCGTCATGAGGTTCAAAATTCCGTGAAAATTTTAGAAATTTCGGTTAAGATTTCAGATTTTGGCCAGAGATAAGATTCCAAATCCCTTCTAAATAAAAATTTGTAAAAATTTAAATTACTACAATATTTTCGGAAAATTCGATGGAATAGCACGTTTGGGATCGGGTTTGAGCGTGCTTGACTTTGTCTAAATGTTTAATAGTATAAATATCAGTATTGAGATTGTAACAAGGCAACGGGTGTAGTCTAGTGGTTAGAACTTGGCCTTGGTGGTCCTAGGCTCCAATCCTAGCTGCACACATTTATTTCTTTCCATTTTTTGTGTGTGCTCTGCGCTGTACAAGTTAGCTTCACTGTTTCATGGAATTCAAAAAAGAAAGTGAAAAAAATAATGCACCAAGGGGTAGACCAAACGAACACAAATAAAGTGTCACCTATGTGATGTTTCGTAGTAGTGTAAATTTTGTCTATAATAATCTAGAGTTGCTCGCGGAAAAAAAATGAATGTCTAAGATAAAAGATAACACACTTATTTAGAGTGAGGACCTCTAAAAGAAAGAGTTGGGACAGAGCGCGTGTATTTTGGACTAGCGCCGGTACGTGCCAATTCTGTTGCATCAACAATCAGCACTAAAATACATCTTCAGAGATGCAGTAATCCAAGTGGGAGCCACCTCATTTGGCAGAAGATGTCTTGGAATTGACATCTGAGTTGCGATAAAACACAAGCAATCATGATAATCCTTACTGGAATTTGTGGACACCCAAAGAGGTATGCATGGCGTAAGATTTGGGGGCTTCCGCGATGATTTGGACATTGATGTTTCAGTGCATGACTATTCGAGCCTGTCCAAAGTATTGGCCTTCAGTTCTCCAGGATTTTTCCTTTTGAGCAGTGCTCAAACCAGAAAATTTTAGGAGTCTAGATAAGTTTGAGTATTTGACAGTTCAAGACGAAGTTTTGCCTAAAAAAAACCCTATTTTTTAGAATTAATTGGATATTTGCCACCTTTCAACGTGAGAATTCGACGCTATGTACAAAAAAATGCCACTGGAGTAGCATGATTTGTACATGACGTCGAAGTTTGAAATTGAAGAGTGGCAAATATCTAAATCTCCCTTTTTTTTATGACGTTTGTGACAGGGAGCTATAGTGTATCTCCATAGCTCATCACTAGGGAGCTCAGGCAGTTGCCCACTCTGCCGAGAGATGGATCTACCAGTGCTTCTGAGTTCGATTTTTGTTCGAGCTGAGCTCCAATATATGGTTCCAGCTCGTACTACTACGTTGAATTTATCTTAAATTGATATTGCAAGTAATTTGAGAACTTAGATTGCTCGACCTGGACTCGTTTAAAGCCACGGAAAGAAATTAAACACAAGAATTGTTTTTGCTCTGTTTTTGCTACTGTCCCGAATGGAACAAGGAACGATTCCAGGTCGATGCTGACAATATCGTCCTTGGTTGAGAATTGTCTTGCACTCTTGCCTATCCTTCTGTTAGCTAAAACTTCCACTCATCAAATCACTTGGATGTTGGAATATTCAACAGTTACTCGTCAGCCATGAATCATGAGTGTGTCTTGAGCAAGAAGAGACGGTGAATAAAATCTGCGCTATCTATTGAAAAGAGGCGACATGTATGTAAAGCATACAAAACTTTCGACGGAATAGAATCAGAACAATTCCATTGGCTGGTTTTTTTGTAACCGACTAACCGTCCAATAAACGCCAAGCTCTCAAAGCAATTGTACAGTTCTGCCCCTGGTTAATTAACCATTAGATGCAGTGGAGGTGTTAACACCTCGGACACCTCTACATGGACCGAGCCGGCGCTCAATTTTATATCCACATCAGATTAGAGAGAATAAATTAGTGCCGAATATTACATTGTTCCATCAGATTATCTTGCACTAAACCAGTGGCAATATGGCAAATCAATTGGCGAAGACTTTGACTAGCTTGGTTTTCGTCAGTCTCTTTCCTCACGATGGCTAGTCTCTTAATTTCCTCACGATGGCAAATCAATTGGCGAAGACTTTGACTAGCTTGGTCTTTCTCAGTCTCTTTCCTCACGATGGCTAGTTAAGCTCACTCTCCATGTCTAAACCTCAAAAGAACACACCAAACAATGGCTAAAATGTCTATCTACAATCCTCTCCTACTCCTCTTCCTCCTATTATTATTGCTCACCTCCACTTCGACGCAATCCGAACCGACGGCGCAGCCGAACGCCGGTGAGCTTGACACGCTCCGAACCATCAGGAGAGAGTGGGGAGACCCTCCTGTACTCAGCTCATGGAGCACCAGTAACCTGACTGGTGTTACCTGCGACAATAATGGCCAGGTCACTGCCCTCTCCTTCCAGAACTTCCACATAGCCAAACCAATCCCAGCCTCCATCTGCAGCCTGAAGAACGTGAATTACATAGACCTCTCCTATAACAATCTCACCGGCGAGTTCCCCAAGGTGTTATACGGCTGCTCGGATCTGCGCTACCTCGACCTGTCGAACAATGAGTTCGCCAGCAGCCTACCCAGTGATATCAACAAATTGTCCTTGGACATGGAGCACCTGAATCTGTCGAGCAATGGGTTCATTGGCAATGTTCCGTCGGCGATTGCGGGGTTTCCGAAGCTCAAGTCTTTGGTTCTTGACAATAATCACTTCAATGGGAGCTACCCGGCCGCGGCTATCGGCGGCCAGTTGGAGCTCGAGACGCTGACGCTGGCGGCCAACCCGTTCGTCCCGGGGCCTGTCCCTGAAGAGTTCAGCAAGCTGACGAAGCTGACGTACCTGTGGCTGTCGGGGATGAACCTGACCGGTGGAATCCCGGACAGCCTGTCGGCGCTCACAGAGCTCACCCTGTTGGACATGTCGCAGAACAAGATGCAGGGCGAAATCCCCACGTGGGTTTGGAAGCTTCAGAAGCTGGAGAACCTGTACCTGTATAACAACAAGTTCACCGGCAGGATTGAGCCGGATGTAACCGCCGTCAACATGATCGAGCTCGACCTGTCCACAAATATGCTCACTGGACCGATACCGGAGACCATCGGCAACATGAAGAACCTGACTTTTCTCTTCTTGTACTTCAACAACATCACAGGGTCGATCCCGGCGAGCATCAGTCTGCTCCCGAACCTCGCCGACATCCGTTTGTTCGATAACAGGCTCTCCGGCTCACTCCCACCGGAGCTCGGGAAGCACTCCCCACTCGCCAACCTTGAATTGTGCAACAACCTCCTCTCCGGCGAGCTGCCGGAGACCCTCTGCTTCAACAAGAAGCTCTACGATCTTGTGGTGTACAACAACAATTTCTCCGGCTTGTTTCCGGCAAGCCTCGGGGAGTGCGACACGCTGGACAACATCATGGCGTACAATAACCACTTCGTCGGGGACTTCCCGGAGAAGATATGGTCGTTTCCGACGCTCACCACTGTCATGATTCAGAACAATAGCTTCACCAGCACTCTGCCCGCTGAGATATCGCGTAACATCTCGAGGATTCAGATCGGGGACAACAGATTCTACGGTGCCATCCCCAAGTCTGCTACCGGACTAGATGTGTTTTCGGCACAAAACAATTACTTCTCCGGCGCGTTGCCAGAGGACATGACGGGGCTCGCCAACCTCACCTACCTGAACCTCGCTGGGAACCGGATATCTGGATCGATTCCGCCATCCATCATAGCGTTGGGAAGGCTCAATTATCTCAACCTTAGCAGCAACCAGATATCCGGCGCGATCCCATCGGTGATCGGGCTGATGAAGCTCAACGTCCTTGACCTCTCCAACAACGCACTCACCGGCGAGGTCCCCGAGTCGTTGCAGAGCCCGGCATACAATGGGAGCTTCCTCAGAAACCCTGGCCTTTGCGCCACAGTTAACCTGAACCTGAACCTTCCAGCATGCCGTTACGGCGGCCATGACAAGCTGTCAACGCGCTTAATCATCCTCTTCTCCGTGCTTGCGGTTGCGGGAATCGCGCTCATCGCTGCTGTCACCATCGGGTGCCTCATTGTCCGGCGGCAGAAGCAACGGCAGGACCTGACCATGTGGAAGACGACGCTGTTCCGCGCTCTGGACTTCTCGGAGAGCGACATACTCGCCAACCTCTGCGAAGAGAACGTGATCGGCAGCGGCGGTTCCGGCAAGGTGTACCGCATCCCCCTGCGCGAAAAAGGCGGCGCCGGCATGGTGGTGGCCGTGAAGAGACTATGGAGCACCAGAAAATTGGACGCGAAGCACGACAAGGAGTTCGACGCGGAGGTGAAAATCCTTGGCGACATTCGGCACAACAACATCGTGAGCCTCCTCTGTTGCATCTCCAGCGAGGACACAAAGCTGCTCGTCTACGAGTACATGGAGAACGGTAGCCTCGACCGCTGGCTGCACCGCCTGGACCGAGCCGGCACGCCGGAGCCGCTGGACTGGCCGACGCGGCTGGCCATCGCGATCGACGCGGCGAGGGGCCTAAGCTACATGCACCACGAGTGCGCACAGACGATCATGCACCGGGACGTCAAGTCGAGCAACATCCTGCTCGACCCGGGCTTCCACGCCAAGATCGCTGACTTCGGGCTCGCCCGAATCCTTGTTAAGTCCGGCGAGCCCGAGTCGTTGTCCGCCGTCCGGGGTACCTTTGGCTACATGGCTCCAGGTAAGTCACAAGCCAAGAATTCTTCAATCCTCAAGTTTAATAATGGCACATGTATTTGCTCTTAAAACTTACGAGAATATTTTTGCACGCATGGTTTGGTTGCAGAGTATGGGAACAGGGGAAAGGTGAACGAGAAGGTGGACGTGTTCAGCTTCGGCGTGGTGCTGCTGGAGCTCGTCACCGGGCGGATGGCGAACGATGGCAGCGCGGAGCGCTGCCTGGCGGAGTGGGCGTGGCGGCGGTACAAGGTCGGCGGCCCGCTTTACGACGCCGTGGACGAGGACATTCGGGACAGGGTCTTCTTGGACGACGCTGTGGCGGTGTTCATGCTCGGGGTGATCTGCACCGGTGAGGACCCGACGACACGGCCATCGATGAAGGAGGTTCTGGACCAGCTGCTCCGGTACGACCGCACGGCCAGCGTGGCCAGCGCGTGCCGGGACGAGTACGGCCACGGTGCGCCGTCGCTTCCAGAGGCAAAGAAAGACGGCCAGCGGAAGAGCTCGCCGCCCACCGGAGTAGTGTGGAGAGGCGACGAGGAGGATAGCGGCAACTTTGTAGAGCATCCCGTTTAAAGCTATTCTTCCGTAGAGTTTTTACCGTTCTTGGATGTACGAATAAAGTGCTCTTAAACTCTCGATATCTCGTAGTATCTTTACTTTTTAAACTTTGATGCTGTCTATTTCACAGCTAACTGACTGCTGCAGCTGTAACTTTTGTAGGGCAACCGAGCGAGAAGGCAATTACCTAGTGAAGGATAGTGGCGAACAAGTGGAAATGTGATGTGGAGACGATAAGGCAGAGCGGCGGAGGTCGGGGAGGTGAAGTGAGCGAGATGGGAGACGGTCAAGCGAAGTCACAGTAAAAAACTCCTCTCCAACAGCTGCAACATTTGGGGTGCTTCTGCTGTGACTTAGTTTCTCAGCTGCTTTACAACTATACTATTTGAGGAGCTTTTAGCCCAAAGCTGAAGCACGGCTCCCCAAACAGCCCCTATATGTGCAAGCATATGCATGTTTCTATGAACAAAACTCGTATGAGTTGAAAATTTTGCCATGTGCACACCGATCCAACTGCATTACGATGTAAGTGGGGTGCGTCAGGTGCTTCAGGTTACTAGTTAAAGCAGAATGCTGTCAAAAAGAGTAGTAGCTAATCGAGAAGAATCAGGTGCGTACACCACTTCTTTACTGCCCATTGGCTTGAAAAACATCGGAGGTTAGAGCATCTTCAACAGTGCCTAAAATCCATTCTTAAAATCTGATTTTGGGCTTGATTGCAAAAAAAGACTCCACAGCCTCTTTCTAGCTCCTTAAATTTTGACGCCTAAAACAAGACCTCGACTTCATTTTTTATGCGCTCTGTCATTCCCCAATCAACATTATTTCGCTACCAGATGGCCCACCGGACCAATTCAAAGGTGTTTTTGGGAGAAAATATAGAACTGTTGGAGAACAAGGTATTTTGTAGACCCAAAATTTTTTGGAAAGGTTCCAATCTAAGAATATTGGGAGTCTAAATGTTAGGAACTATTGGAGATGCTCTTAGGAGGTCAAATTATTCTCACGGGTCCCCAAGGTAGCACATATTCCCTTGCGAAATTTCCAAATCTACTATGTGGCAATCATTGTAGCCTTGCGAGTAAATAGATAAGGCTGTGCTAAAATATTTTTATTAGTGGAGTCGGTCGAAATTAATCTGGCATATCGCAACTTGGGAATTATTGGCCTTCGTGGAAGTCAAGTATTTCCTTGTGATGTTGCTGGCCGCTGCTGTAAGTTCATGTCATAACTCTCTGTCTTGTCTTCGTGATGTCTTTGTCTCGATACCAAAGTGTTCTCTTTTTCCTCTCAAATGCCGCGAAGGATTCCAGCGCTCTGGACGCGTCCACCTCATCTTATTTGTGAAAAAACCCTCTGAAATTCTAAAATTACGAGTAGATCCTTTCATAGTAGTTGTTTTTGACATATGTGTAGTCAAATTTTTTGACGGTTAACATCTTTTTAAATATTCAAATAATTATTTGTGTACATTTGTCTCGAAAAGTATTTTCATAATACTATAATTTTATTGGGTTTTAAAAATATATTATAATATAAATTAGTGACAGAGGCGGAGCCAGGATTTTGGGTTAAGGGGGGCCACGTGGATCATCAAAAAATTATCATAGCATTCATAAAAAAATCATATTAATATCGATGCATTTAAATTTAAATATAGCATAACCACATGCCCACATAAGTAAAATATGACATATTTTAGAATAAGAAACTTACATCTCTATTAACTTAAATTTAGTTCTACAAATACCTAGAAAATCATATAAGTTAATAAGTTCATCTGAACTAATTTTCGCTGCTAGTTCTTTTTCAATGTAAACTATCGTGCAGTGTCAAAGAAAGTCATCTCCTATTTTATTTCGAAGGCGGGTCTTGATAAGTTTCATAGCTGAAGATGCTCGCTCTGTGGTTGCTATTGGCACCGAAAGAGTTATGAACAATCGTAACAGCCTATTAGTCATTAAATAATGGGAAATTTTACCTGTTTTATATAATCCCTTTGTTAAATTAGCAAGAGATATCAAGTATTACATACATTAAGTTGAGAAAAATGGAAGCTTTACCTATTTTATATAGTTCACTTGTCAAATCAGTAAGAGTAGCCAAGCATTACAGCTCCGGATGGTTGCATGCATCAAGTTGAAAGAGTGGTAATTGACTCTCTAATCGAGTTCGTTGAACTTATTTACTATTTAGTGTTTACTAATGCTAGGCCTTTATTTACTTTTTAGTGTTTACTAATGTTAACTAATTACTACTAATTACTAAATTTTATTTTAGTTAGGGGGGCCAGCCCCCGCCCGCTTCTCTCCTACCGATTAGTGATTAAAGCTATATTTTAAATTTCATATCAATATCCAAAACGACAATTATTTATGATCGAGCGAGCACTATATACCATGGTATGCATATATCGAAAACTTATTGCTTTCACACCTATAGTAACATCACTTCAGCTCATAGTAGGAAATAAAAAACAGAAAAACTAACCAACGGTATACCGTTGCAACGGTATAGGATGAAACTTACCCGTGAAACATAAAACTTTGGTTGAAACTTATCTATGAAACTCGAAAACCTGATGAAACTTACCTGTGAAACTAATGAAATATGCTATACCGTTGGGTAGTTGCTCTCAAAAAAAAAAAAGGGCGAGGATAGATGACAATGGACACGTCAACACTGGAATGTTACGGATAGAGTTGGAGGTGGGTTAATTGTCGCAAATTACTTTTTCAGTGTTCAGGTGCATTTCGTGGTCTTCAACAATTAGTCAGTCATTTCGCCCATTTAGTTTTACAAACAACTAATCGCAGTCATCAAAATTTAATCTCATTGTAACAATATATAACATATGTATACTATGAAGTATAACAATTAGTCAGTGGTGGCGAATGGAAAATGATATTTGACAATTAGCTTTAAAACGTATTTACCATTACAAGTTGTATGTACTGTAGCTATCCCCGCATTGTTCGTTAGTATGGAAAATAAACAAATAGTCCAAAGTATGCATATGGCATATAATAATGGCAAAAATAGCTACATGAAATTGATATTTTGTGGTATTGGCTCTAAGAGATTTTTTTCGTGTATCCGTGAAATACATAACTAAATCATGGATATTTGATGAACACACTCTAGCTATTAAAATATTATTTCTAGCCAAATGAGTAGAGAGAAGATCGGTGAAAAGTCCACCTTGTACTTCAGGTCGGACCCACGAGTGGTGGATAGGATGGGAGCATAGGTTTTCAGGCCACTGTTCGAACCCAAACCAAACAACTCGATTGAACAAAACCACAAGGGCACGGGGGCACCGGAAGTCATTTTGAAAATTTTCTCCAAAGTTGTTATGAAAATTTTGTCAATCCAAATCGGTCAGAAATGGCATTTGAATGGTTGGAGTGTATTTTATGATTTAGCAATGCGTTTCAGTAAATACACAAAAAACGGTCTCCTATGGCAAATGCCATAAGTATCAGTGTCACATAGTAAATTTTGTCCATAATAATCTACAGTTGCTCGTGGAAAAAAAAATGAATGTCTAAGGCCATTCATAATGGGAGTTTCATTCTCATTAAATGATATGACACATCATCATATTTGGTGATACTACAGAAATTATGAAGAGAGAGAGAGAGTTTCATAGAGGTGAGAGGGTTTCATCTAGATGAAACCCAAAATACACTGATTCTTCTAGATAAAATCTGATGTGACACTCTTGAAAACCTAAATAAAACTACGACCTGAATTACCAAGATAACACACTTATTTAGGAGTGAGGACCTCTAAAAGAAAGAGTTAGGAGAGAGCGCGTGTATTTTGGACTAGCGCTGGTACGTGCCAATTCTGTTGCATCAACAATCAGCACTAAAATACATCTTCAGAGATGCAGTAATCCAAGTGGGAGCCACCCCATTTGGCAAAAGATGTCTGGAATTGACATCTGAGTTGCGATAAAACACAAGCAAACATGATCATGCTTACTGGAATTTGTGGACACCGAAAGTGGTATGCATGCCGTAAGATTTGGGGCTTCCGCGATGATTTGGACATTGATGTTTCAGTGCATGACTATTCGAACCTGTCCAAAGTACTGGCCTTCGGCTCTCCATGATTTTTCCTTTTGAGTGGTGCTCAAACCAGAAAATTTTAAGAGTCTAGACAACTTTAACTATTCAACAGTTCAAGATGAAGCTTTGCCCAAAAAACCCTAATTTTTATGACGTTTGTGATAGCGGAGCTGCAGTGTACCACCATAGCTCATCACTAGAGAGCTCAGGCAGCTGCCCGCCCAGCAGAGAGATGGATCTACCGGTGCTTTTGAGTTCGATTTTTGTTTGAGCTGAGCTCCAATATATGGTTTCAGCTCATACTACTACGTTGAATTTATCTTAAATTGATTTTGCAAGCAATTTGAGAACTTAGATTGCTCGACCGGGACTCGTTTAAAGCCATGGAAAGAAATTAAACACAAGAATTGTTTTTGCTCTGTTTTTGCTACTGTCCCGAATGGAACAAGGCACGATTCCACGGTCGATGCTGACAATATCGTCCTTGGTTGAGAATTGTCTTCCACTCTTGCCTATCCTTCTTAGCCAAATCTTCCACCCATCAAATCACTTGGATATCCTTCTTAACATTCAACAGTTACTCGTCGGTAGGAAGCTGCTGACATTGACACGGGAATATCGCAAAAATAGATATATCTGTCTTCTCTTCGACGATCGAAAATGCGAATTAAATCCTTGAAGCCATTTCACTCAAGAAAAGGTTAGGTTATCTCAATTATACCTTCATGCGGGGAGTTAATGTACAGAGAATACAAGTAGCAAAGACACAGTCTGTCGGATCAGAAGCAGGGCCATGCGATTCTGAAGTCTGAAAACGCATGAATTATTCAGAGTTTCAGACGGGCACAGGCAAGAATCATGAGTGTGTCTTGAGCAAGAAGAGACGATGAATAAAATCAGCGCTATCTTCTGAAAAGAGGCGACATGTATGTAAAGCATACAAAACTTTCGACGGAATAGAATCAGAACAATTGGACGAGGGAAGTTACAATACCAAGTGATACGATACACACTATCATTATGTGCCGTCTCTGGCAAATCAAATAGAAACCGATATATTCCAAATGACTCTTATTTTCTCAAAGAGAACAAATTAGTGCCGAATATTACAATGTTCCATCGGATTATCTTGCACTAAACCGGTGGCAACATGGCAAATCAATTGGCGAAGACTTCGACTAGATTGGTCTTTCTGTCTCTTTCCTCACGATGGCTAGTTAAGCTCACTCTCCATGTCTAAACCTCAAAAGAACACACCAAACAATGGCTAAAATGTCTATCTACAATCCTCTCCTACTCCTCTTCCTCCTATTATTGCTCACCTCCACTTCCAGCTCCGAATCGACGGCGCAGCCGAACGCCGATGAGCTTGACACGCTCCTAACCATCAAGAGAGAGTGGGGGGACCCTCCTGCACTCAGCTCATGGAGCACCAGTAACCGGACTGGTGTTACCTGCGACAATAATGGCCAGGTCACTGCCCTCTGCTTCCAAAAATTCCACATAGCCAAACCAATTCCAGCCTCCATCTGCAGCCTGAAGAACGTGAATTACATAGACCTCTCCTATAACAACCTCACCGGCGAGTTCCCCAAGGTGTTATACGGCTGCTCGGTTCTGCGCTACCTCGACCTGTCGAACAATGAGTTCGCCAGCAGCCTACCCGATGATATCAACAAATTATCCTTGGACATGGAGCACCTAAATCTGTCGAGCAATGGGTTCATTGGCAATGTTCCGTCGGCGATTGCGGGGTTTCCGATGCTCAAGTCTTTGGTTCTTGACACTAATCACTTCAACGGGAGCTACCCGGCCGCGGCTATCGGCGGCCTGTTGGGGCTCGAGACGCTGACGCTGGCGGCCAACCCGTTCGTCCCGGGGCCAGTCCCTGAAGAGTTCAGCAAGCTGACGAAGCTGACGTACCTATGGCTGTCGGGGATGAACCTGACCGGTGGAATCCCCGACAGCCTGTCGGCGCTCACAGAGCTCACCCTCTTGGACGTGTCGGCGAACAAGCTGCAGGGCGAAATCCCCACGTGGGTTTGGAAGCTTCAGAAGCTGGAGCATTTGTACCTGTATAACAACATGTTCACCGGCAGGATTGAGCCAGATGTAACCGCTGTCAACATGATCGAGCTCGACCTGTCCACGAATAAGCTCACCGGACCGATACCGGAGGCCATCGGCAACATGATGAACCTGACTTTGCTGTTCTTGTACTTCAACAACATCACAGGGTCGATCCCGGCGAGCATCAGTCTGCTCCCGAACCTCGCCGACATCCGTTTGTTCGATAACAGGCTCTCCGGCTCACTCCCACCGGAGCTCGGGAAGCACTCCCCACTCGCCAACCTTGAATTGAGCAACAACCTCCTCTCCGGCGAGCTGCCGGAGACCCTCTGCTTCAACAAGAAGCTCTTCGATCTTGTAGTGTACAACAACAACTTCTCCGGCGTGTTTCCGGCAAGCCTCGGGGAGTGCGACACGCTGGACAACATCATGGCATACAACAACCACTTCGTCGGGGACTTCCCGGAGAAGATTTGGTCGTTTCCGATGCTCACCACTGTCATGATTCAGAACAATAGCTTCACCGGCACTCTGCCCAGTGAGATATCGCTTGACATCTCGAGGATTCAGATGGAGGACAACAGATTCTACGGTGCCATCCCCAAGTCTGCTACCGGACTCCATGTGTTTTGGGCACAAAACAATTACTTCTCCGGCGCGTTGCCAGATGACATGACGGGGCTCGCCAACCTCACCGACCTGAACCTCGCAGGGAACCGGATATCCGGATCGATTCCGCCGTCCATCAAAGCGTTGAGAAGGCTCAATTACCTCAACCTTAGCAGCAACCAGATATCCGGCGCGATCCCATCGGCGATCGGGCTGATGACGTTCAACGTTCTTGACCTGTCCAACAACGCACTCACCGGCGAGATCCCCGAGTCGTTATTGAGCCCGGCATACAAGGGGAGCTTCCTCAGAAACCGTGGCCTTTGCGCCACAGTGAACCCGTTCGTGAAGCTTCCAGCATGCCGTTACGGCGGCCATAACAAGCTGTCAACGCGCTTAATCATCCTCATCTCCGTGCTTGCGGTTGCGGGTATCGCGCTCATCGCTGCTGTCGCCATCGGGTGCCTCATTGTCCGGCGGCAGAAGCAACGGCAGGACCTGACCATGTGGAAGATGACGCCGTTCCGCGCTCTGGACTTCTCGGAGAGCGACATACTCGCCAAGCTCCGCGAAGAGAACGTGATCGGCAGTGGCGGTTCCGGCAAGGTGTACCGCATCCCCTGCGCGAAAAAGGCGGCACCAGCATGATGGTGGCCGTGAAGAGACTATGGAGCACCAGAAAATTGGACGCGAAGCACGACAAGGAGTTCGACGCGGAGGTGAGAATCCTCGGCGACATCCGGCACAACAACATTGTGAGCCTCCTCTGCTGCATCTCCAGCGAGGACACAAAGCTGCTCGTCTACGAGTACATGGAGAACGGTAGCCTCGACCACTGGCTGCACCGCCTGGAGCGAGCCGGCGCTCCGGAGCCCCTGGACTGGCCGACGCGGCTGGCCATCGCGATTGACGCGGCGAGGGGCCTAAGCTACATGCACCATGAGTGCGCACAGACGATCATGCACCGGGACGTCAAGTCGAGCAACATCCTGCTCGACCCGGGCTTCCGCGCCAAGATCGCTGACTTCGGGCTCGCCCGAATCCTTGTCAAGTCCGGCGAGCCCGAGTCGTTGTCCGCCATCCGGGGTACCTTTGGCTACATAGCTCCAGGTAAGTCACAAGCCAAGAATTCTTCTATCCTCAAGTTTAATAGTGGCACATGTATTTGCTCTTAAAACTTACGAGAATATTTTTGCACGCATGGTTTGGTTGCAGAGTATGGGAACAGGGGAAAGGTGAACGAGAAGGTGGACGTGTTCAGCTTCGGCGTGGTGCTGCTGGAGCTCGTCACCGGGCGGATGGCGAACGATGGCAGCGCGGACTGCTGCCTGGCGGAGTGGGCGTGGCGGCGGTACAAGGTCGGCGGCCCGCTTTACGACGCCGTGGACGAGGACATTCGGGACAGGGTCTTCTTGGATGACGCTGTGGCGGTGTTCATGCTCGGGGTGATCTGCACCGGCGAGGACCCAACAACGCGACCATCGATGAAGGAGGTTCTGGACCAGCTGCTCCGGTACGACCGCACAGCCAGCGTGGCCAACGCGTGCCGGGACGAGTATAGCGACGGCGCGCCGTCGCTTCCAAAGGCGAGGAAAGACAGCCAGGAAGAGCTCGCCGCACACCGGAGTAGTGTGGAGCGGCGACGAGGAGGATAGCGGCAACTTTGTAGCACATCCCGTTTAATGCTATTCTTCCATAGAGTTTTTACCTTTCTTGGAGGTAAAAATAAAGTACTCTTAAAATATCTTTACTATTTAAACTTTGATGTTGTCTATTTCACAGTTAACTAAAAATTTCTAAAATCTTTATTGGTAGTGGCAGCATCAGCTAGACGAGGAGAAGAAGGAGGTGGAGGCGAAGGAGAAGGAAGCGGCAGTGTCGCTATACAAGGAAGCTAGGGTTGGGCAGCCACCATTGTTCCTGGCCACCGGAATGACCCTCTCTGTCGGAATTACTAACTAGACAATATATATAACATACTGCAATTGTAGCCATTGTTCCCGGCCACAGGAATGACCCTCTCTGTCGGAATATATACCTTCAGCAGCCGACAGTCGTCTCAGACCTTACTCTCTCTCTCAATCGACCGGCTCCTCAATTCCTCAAGTGAAGTTCTCAGGTCTCATGTCAAGACTCAAATCTTCACTCGTCAAGCCAATGCCGACCTAGTAGGAGTAGGTCTAGCCGTCCCTTATGGCCGGCGCCCAGGCTCCCTTGGCCGGCGACATGACTCCCCTATCGTCGTTGTCCATTTCTCCATTATTGTAAATCTACGAGCAAATACAAGTGTAAATGTGTAATACAATTATATTACTAATATAGAACCTAAATAGTAAATAATTAAGACTTAAAAAGTATTCACGATTGACTATTATTGAGTATACTGTAAATTTGTAAATTGTAATCGTATATTTCTATGTATAATATATATACCAGCAACAGTGCAGACATCAGTGTGGTGGACAGCAAAGAAGCTTGGCTCGGTCTTTTAATTCTCCAGTCACTCGCTCAGCCTCGGCTCCTCAGTCACTTGGCACTTCACTAGCAGGGCAGCTCATCCTTAGTCTCCTCACCTCCTCCAGATCTCCCTCTGTCCATTGACTGTCGGCGGCCCACCGCAGCCCGGCTCCTTAGCGGTGAACACCCCAGGGCTCGAACGGTCCCTCAGCTCCCCAGGCCACCTTGGCCTCAGTCGGTCACCCCATGGGGCCCTTGGCTCTCGCCCTCGGCTCCTTGGCGACGAGGCTGCCCGCTGGACCCCCCTGCGCAGCCTTCACTCTGTCCCTAGACATATTGCTAGACATATTGATGCTAGCTCAATGGATAATTTGGTACTACTTAAGGATGATAAAAAGTTTCATTCGTCTAATGTAAATATCCACGGAGCAAGAGACGAGAAAAGGGCGACTACACTCTGATCATCTTGACTCCATGGGAGATCTGGAAACACAGAAATGATTGTGTTTCCAATGGGCAATGGAGCTGCCCCACGGGTAAACCGGCAGATGCGTACCATCATAGATGAGTTTTTCAGCGTGGAGGTTAGCAGGTGAGGAACATCTGAACCTGCTGCTGCCGGTGAGCGAGGGCATTGCCTAGCTAGTCTGCTCTGCCTGCCTTGTTGGTCATTTACTCTTTTTCCACGGGCGCAAATGGTCTTTAAGTACTTGGACTCTGTTTTTTTTTTGTACTTGAACTCTTCTTAATTCTAATATTTTTGTTGTACTTGAACTCTTCTTATTTCTAATGCAAAGATTCACCGTTCTCCTGTTTGTTCTGAAAAAAAGGAAAGAGTTTGTAGTACTAGTAGTTGGATACAACTTTCACGGCGGTCACATCGTGAAAGCAGTTGTTTCGCCGGCCTACGTGTGGTGCAAAGTAACCGATCGATATGTGAGACTGAGACAAGATATTTCAGGGATGACCGAATCGGTGTTTTTCCCTGTGAGACATAGTAGTGTTCTTGTGTGTGCTCTGTCGGCCAGTGAGCGGGGCTGAAGCAAGCACATACATGAGGGGTTAGCCGAAAGGGGCTGGGTTGGGTTCACCATGCCCTCTATTACAGGAGGGGTTGGAGGCGATTTTTTTACTGTAGTGGCCTCTTGGCCGTATTCTTTCCCGAAAATAACCATTTATCGGCCGTTTTCGTTCTGTTTTCATCCCTAGTTACATGACATGAATCAATACTAGTTCCTAGTCCATTACGTGTGTAATGAACAGATACAAACATGAACGAAAAAAAAAGAAATATTAAGCGCTGCCCGGCCACTGATCTAGCGTGGAGAACAAAAAAAATTTAAGCGGTTCCGGACCGCTTAAATTTTCCAAAAAAAGTTAAAAAATTTTAAACGGTTCCCCGCCGCTGCTTACTGCGAAAAAGATGAAAAAAAAATTAAGCGCTCGCCGGACGCTGAATTTACCTCCCATGAGGCTAGATCCGTAATTTTCTTGCCACTAGGGCCATTTTCGGGAAAAAGAAATACGGCCAAGGGCTTAGAGGCAGTGGCCCAGCAGTAGACAGTGGCTTTCAGACGCCCACTACGGTCTCATTTTTTTTTTATAAGAACAGCACACAACACACTCACAAATACTTCATACGTACACGCACGTGTGCGCGTCCCTACGCATACAAGAAAATTTTGTAGAGATCTAGAATCTCTAAACTATCTTATTGAACGCACATGCTTGTGTGCACTCAGATCTAAATTTATTAAGTGAGGTCCGAAATGTTCGAACCAAGGCTCAAACCCACCGCGGACTGAGAGTTCCATGGCTCCCACGCCAACTGAGCAACTGTTCAGTCCTCACGCTAAGGCCTCATTTGAGTTGGCCATGATCGGACCGATTCCTGGCCCATCCACGTGTACTGAAACGAGACCTAAAGCATGCACTCTCTAGTCTCTATAGCGTCGTGATAAGGGAAACCAATTTGCCCATTTGCATGCCAGCGAATCAGCGTGTATTTCAGTTAACACCACAATCAAGTGACAAGCACAAGAGTTTTGGATAGACTGAAATATGTCATTCAGTGCTAGTTTGGATTGGATGGGCGACGACAAGGACTAGCGCCAAGTGTTTGACGCGACAGAAACCCCCTCTAGGAAGCCTGGCGGTTGTTGACGAAGACGGCTGCGGCTGCTCCAGCTTCGCGGCCTTGGGCCATGGGCCGGCGGCGTCGACAGCTCGGCAGTAAGCTCCAGGACGTCGAGTTAATTAGCTAGCGTTGTTCCCCGGCGGCGAAGGCAGGCGTTGGCGGCAACTCCGGCGTGATCGTCTTCCTTGAGACCGGGAAGAGTTGTACACTACTACATCACAGACGGTTCGTAAATCACATCACAGACGATTTTGTGAATCATCTGTAAGCAAGTGTCAGTGATGACAAAGAGTCATTGTAAACGGTTTTCCAACCGTCTATGAAAAAACTCATCACAGATGGTTTTAATTTATAACCATATGTGAAAATTAACATCACAGACGGTTCTAGTTTAGAACAGTCTGTGATGAGCTCACATCACAGACGGTTCCTTGACAGCGCAGCAGTAAGCTCCAGGACGTCGAGTTAATTAGCATTGTTCCCCGGCGGCGAAGGCAGGCGTTGGCGGCAACTCCGGCGTGATCGTCTTCCATGGGCATGTATAGAAGAGAAGTTACCAAGTTGCACAGATCCATTTATATGTCATTTTGATATTGGATATTGGACTTAATTTGAAATGAATTTATGAATGTCTTAGCCTGCAATGCATGCAAGATTCATATATGTATAACTTTCACATATAAGCTTTAAATGCTATGAGACCAATTTTTAAGTGCTCCAGAGGTCAGGACTCTTTGCTGGCTACAAAACGTAATTGCTTTTGGACTTGCTTTGCACTCAATCCCTAAAATAAACATAATACGTGCAAACAATCTTAAAAATTGAGAAATCAGTATTAAAAATCTTTTTATCACCAAAACCTTTCTATTTAACATATAATTGAAGTTGGTATTGTTTATTTCACTTGATTCTTATTGTTGCGTTACATTAATGATGTGTAGAAACCAATGTTCCAGAACCTGCAATAGTTGACCTCAACTCTGCTCAAGAATTTACCAAGCAAGGCAAGTTATGTGCTTTTGACAAATCTATGTATGCATGCGTTATTTTCGGTAAATATGCTATATTATGATATTTGGTAGATATAATCCATATTTTATGGAACTTTCGTAATAAATATTGATATGACATCCTTGATAACCCTAAGTTAGGTTTAGGCATATAATAATGTCAATTTAGTATACTCAATTACATATGCACATGCTTATAAATGGGATAATAGATGGTCGGTCATGCTAGTCTTTGTAAATAAAAATGTTAGACATAGTTAAAGGTTGCTGATATTTGATAAAATAAAAATAAAACTATGATTTGACGTAGACAAGTTATGGCAATAGTTGGATGTGCAAGGAATGCACTTGCACGTAGATACGGGGAGTTCTCATCTGGGTCGGATTAAGAACCGAATGTAGTGTTGTATAATCCAAGAATATCAGTACAACCACAAGTGTTAGTATGGGATGGCTTTGACCAATTAAGTTACATAAGTCTAGCTTTGCATATTAGAAGGCTATTGTAGTACGGGCAATTCAGGTAGGTTTGCTCGAAGGGTTGCCCACGTCAAGGTGTTGAGAATAGCACTTGCCGATACAACAGTATACGTATTGGTATGAGAAGTGGGGACTCAACAGGGATGGACTGTTGAGAGTATAGTGATTGTACAAATATCTTTCCGAGCTAATGCAAAGTTAGATCTAGATAATATAAAACAGCTAACAAGTGTCAGTCCACTAAGACTCCCATGACCGCGGGTACGACTAATCGATTAGATTTACACTCTACAAAGGTGTACAACTTTACCCATAAATCATGTTCTTTTCTTTTTGCCGCATGTTTCACACACCTTTGGCGTGTGGCCAGAATGTTCATAACGAAAACCTTTACATTACCTAAGTTAACTTTGCACCAGCCCGGGATGTTAAGCCCTCGCTATGGAAACAGAAACACTCACCCAAGACGTGGATCCATTTCACAACACCTAACACACCATTTCTGTTTATGGCAAGGCGTACACTGTTGTATTGGTATGTAGAAACCCCTACAAGTAGACCTAGAAAGGGATGCTTGTGCTAGCTCTCGCCTTCCAATGTGTAAAGTTAAACTAGATGACTTAATCGGTTTAAGGTTGTCCCATACCAACACTTGTGGTTTGTACGGATTTATCTTGGATCATACAACACAATGTTCGGTCTTTAATCCGACACGGGCAATACTTCACCCTACACTACGTGCAATTCTCTTTGCACATCCGATTATTGCCAATAATCACCTGCGTCAAAACCATAGTTTTATTTTGGGTTTTTAATCAAAATACCAGTAACCAACAGTGTCATTTCCAACATTTTTTAAAAAAATTTGATATGATCATCTACCTCGTTGATTCTAAAGCATGGCTAAGCATGGTTAATATGTAAACGCATATACCCATGATGACATTAAGTAATGTCTAACCCTATTCTATGGTTACCAAGGTTCACATGTCCATTCTTATCAAGAAAGTTTCAAGAGAACAGGTATATCTACCAGTACCACAAAATAGCGAATCTACAGAAAATAAGCGCATGCATGAAATCATTTGATAAACAAAAGGAAAATTAAATAATGGGATTAATATGATCAAAGGGGTGCTTGCCTTGCTTAATCTTTGTTTAAGACGAAGATGAGATCGCGATTAATCTGAGGCGCATTTACGTAATCGTAAACGCCGGGTTCTACATGTTGTTTATTGAATAAAAGGAATAAGAAGCAAAAATCAATATATGGCAAAAAGAAAACTCGCTATAAAGAATAGATGCAAATTTATAGATTATTTATTCTTGTTTTACTTAATTCAAGAAACTAAAATTATGTACTTTTATATTTATAATTTTGAATTCAAGATGCAAAAATTATTTAGATTAATAGAATTAGAACATTAGTAATTTTATTGTTTGATATGAATGATTAGCACTTAATTCTTAACTTATTTGCATAAAAAAGCGAGTTATATCTGTTACGTTAGGTTACTAGGTATATATTTGTAGTTTTTAAGAAGGTTCGATGATACAAGAATCTTAACTATAGATTTCTTCATTATAACTAAGATGGTATATTCATATTATGAAGTTCGAAATTATAATACTTAAGGTTATCTCGCTAGTAAGATTTATATGCAAATCATGATGAAATGAGATTATTTCTTCAGAATAGGATAGTCTATATTTTGGAGAACATTTCACAACAGACTTTACGCTCAGGTACCTCTCCGTCAGCAGATAAGTAAGACCATGTAGCGGCCGAAGCGAAAGGAGCGAGCGAATCAGCCCCTCTCACCAGCGAAGCACCTATGTGGCGACCTAGCGAGCAGTGGGCGATCAAGCCTCTCACGGGCGAAGCGCCCACGGGCGGCTCGGGCGAGCAAGCGGGCGACCAGCCTCTCGTCGGGCGAGTGGCCCATATGGCGGCTCGGGCGAGCAGTTACGATCGAGCCCGTCTCGCCAGCGAAGCGGCCCATGTGGTGGCCAAAGCGAGCAGCCGGGCGACGTTCTCTCGCCGGGCGCCGGCCACGGGCGCTTCGGGCGAAAGCGGGCAATCACGCCACTCTCGCCGGGCGAAGCGGCCCACGTGGCGGCTCGGCGAGCGGCGGGCGATCACGCCCCTCTCGCCGAGCGCCGGCCCACGTGGCGCCTGGCGAGCAGGTGGGCGATCACGCCCCTCTCGCCGGGCAAGCGGCCCACATGGTAGCCTGGCGAGTAGGCGGGCGAATCAGGCCCCTCTCGCTGGGCGCCAGCCCACGTGGTGGACTGGCGAGCAAGCTGGCGATCAGGCCCATCTCGTTGGACAACTGACCCACGTGGCGGCCTGGCATGTAGGCGGGCGATCGGGCCCCACTACTAGCCAGGCCACGTGGGTGACCAAAAGAATAAGAAGATGGCTTCGCCTCGAAGTTTCCTTCCCCTGACACGCTGTGTCAGAGCCATTGATTGTGAAGAGATATGCTGTCGACATGACGACAGCCCATCCCCCTGACGCCTCACACATAACCCGTCGCAGGAATGTCACGTCCCGGGCGGACCGGGCGAAGCCACGCAGCGACGTTAAATGAGGCTTGAGGGGTAGGACTACATTAATGAGTGTAATAAATGGGTTGTAAATCAGCATGATGTCACCTTCCCACTGCCTAGCCAGCCCGATACATATAAGGAGCTCTGCATGGAGGGAGAGAGCTTTAGACTACTGTCGACCGAGAGGAAAGAGAGTAGAAGAACGAACTGAAAAAAGCATTGTAATCTGCTCAACACACATTAACAAAGATCTAGCAGGACGTAGGGCTGTTACCCACACTAGGGGCTCGAACCTGGGTATATCGCTGTGTTCTTCGATCTGTCGATCCTCAGGATCCCTCATGCGAGAGTCATTAGGGTTTCCAACCGCGAAGACGCCCTCTACCGAACCTTAATCTCCGTCCTAGGAGACCCCCTGTTCGCTGACAGGGTCCTGGCCGGCGAAATACGCCGACAGGGGCACGCCAGGTAGGGGACTAGTGGTTGGCTCACCCAGCCATCTCTCCGGTGGATTCCGGTTTCCTGTCTGGAAGGACCGCGCATCTGATGATGGCGGGTTCCCACTCACAGCCAAAAGAGGCGGCGGAGGCTAGCAACACCTAGGACACGTCCCGGCACTCCCGCCGGACGAGGGATCGTCTCACGTCGCTCTCGCAAGGAGGCGGTGGAGCCCTCCTGGCAATGGTGGAACCTCCAGTTCAGCAACAGTTGGCCATGGAGGCAGGCACTCCGGTTTAGAACCTGCATGCAGTTCGTCTCCTCCTAGACCACCCTCCGGTGGAACTTGTAGAAGACACCCGGCTATGCCGTGGCTTCGAGACATCGCTGGTCTCGTTGACGCGGCCCAGCTCCACGTGGGGATGCCCGACCGGTCAGGTATCGTCAGTACTCCCCAGTCGAGGGTGCGTGCTGACCGCACCCAAGCTTCCAGCCGCCCTAGCGGGAAGCGCTCTGGCCAGGAGGGCCAGAGTAAAGGAAAGGGCGTACAGGACGCAGGTCCCGGCTCTGCGGGGAGCCGTGAGGACTTGAGGGTTCATCTGGAGAAGCATCGCCGGTGGTGCGGCGATGATTTGCGTAATCACCTGCAGCGCCGTCGTGCCTAGGAGTAGGGCCGCGACAGGCGGATAGCTCTTGGGGAGGAAAGCTCCTCCCACGAATCGCACCTTCGGAGAAAGGAGGAGGTCCACTCCTCTGATTCTTTGGGGAGTCGAGATCTGCACTCCCTGGCACAGTCTCCAGGCCGGGGTTCAGGTGGACGGCATGACTCCCCCTACGGCGTTGGGTGCTAGGCGTTTTTCCGACGGCTACACTGTGTGGCGTGGCCCGAAAGGTTTCGCTCGGCATCCATCGAAAAGTACGACGGCACCACCAATCTAGAGGAGTTCTTGCAGATCTACACCACGGTGGTGCGGGCCGCTGGCGGGTCCAAAAAGGCCATGGCCAACTACTTCCTGACAGCCTTGACGGGGTCCGCCCGATCTTGGCTGTTGAACCTCCCGCGAGGATTGGTACACTCGTGGGAGGAGCTGTGTGGCCTTTTCGTCGCCAATTTCTAAGGCTCCTACACACAATCGGGCATGGAGGACGATCTCCATGCCCTCGAGCAGGAGAGAGAGGAATCATTGCACGACTTCATCCGACGATTCAGTCATTGTCGCAACACGATCCCCCGGATCTCCGAGCAGTCGGTTGTCATCGCCTTTCGGAGAGGCGTCCGGGACCACAAGATGCGGAAAAAGATGGCCACCCGCAATATCACCACTACCTCTGAGATTTTCTCCCTCGTGCACAAGTGCGCACGGGCAGCAGAAGCTCGGGGCTGGTGTCTGGTCCTGCGGGCGGTCGTGGCAGAGACGAAGCCGGGACCTCGAGGAGTCCCGGTCCTGCGAGCAAGAAGGTGAAGAGGCGCGAGGCGGTTGAGACCAGGCTAATCCTGACCGCTGAACGCGAGCGCAGGGATACCAGGCCGCGAGGGCACGACCACCGTGACCGGTGGGATGATCATCGCGATCGGAGAGACGACCGCCGCGAGGAGAAGGAGGGCAGGCCCTACTGCCCGATCCACCGGTGTAACACCCACGACTTGGCTAGTTACCGGGTTGTGAGTGAGATGGTGGAGCAGCAGCTTAAGGAGCGCCGTCCCCGCGACGACGACCAGGACGAAAACCCTGCCCCACTGGCCTTCCAGTAGGAAGATCATACCTTGGCGTACATTCATGGTGGCTCGTCCACCTACCCCTCCAACACAGTGTACAAACGCATGAGGAGAGAGGTTTGCGCCACGGCACCGAGTTCAGGGGCGAGTCGGATGCTGAAGTGGTCAAAGGAGTCGACCACTTTCAGTCGGGCTGACCACCCTGAGAGCACTACTGGGCTAGGTCACCTTCTGATTGTGATTTCTCCCACAATCTGGAACGTGAAGCTCGGGCGGCTGCTAGTGGACGGAGGGAGCTCCATCAACCTCATGTCCTCTAAGGCATTCTGGGCGCTCCAGATATCGACGCAGGAGTTGCGCCCAGCCTTGCCCTTCTACGGCATCGCCCTGGGGGCTGGCTCGGTGCCCCTAGGCCAGGTGCGCCTCCTCGTCACCTTCGGGGAGGAAAGCAACTACTGTACGGAGTTGGTCGACTTCGAAGTCGTCGACTTGGACCTCCCGTACAACACCCTGCTTGGCTGACCGGCGTTGGCCAAGTTCATGGCGGCGGCCCACTATGCCTACATGGTGGTGAAGATACCAGGGCCCGATGGCCCCATAGCATCCGGGTGGATAGGCCAGAAGCCCTGCGTTGCCACAAGCACGCACTAGACCTGGCCGGCGTCACCTACGTGAAGCCGGCTGATGCCGCCTTCTCGGGAGCCCCTCTGGTGCAGAAGGTGGTCTCCCTGAGTGCGGGCGAGCCCGGGAAGACCGTCTTCATTGGCGCCAGCCTCAGCGCCAAATAGGAAGACGCGCTCGTCACCTTCCTTCGGTCTAACTCCGACGTGTTGGCCTGGCTACCGTCCGATATGACTGGGGTCCCCAGGGAGGTGATCGAGCACCGATTGGCAACGCTCTCAGGAGTGTGCCCGGTCTGTTAAAAGGTCCGGAGACAGGCACCAGAGCGGCAAGATGCCATTCGGGAGGAGGTAGAGAAGCTGTTGCGTGCAAGGATCGTCAAGGAAGTCTCTCACCCTGAGTGGCTTGCCAACCCTGTGCTTGTCAAGAAATCCAATGGGAAGTGGCGGATGTGTGTCGACTTCACCGACCTCAACAAGGCCTGCCCGAAGGATCCTTACCCCCTGCTGCGCGTCGACCTCATTGTCGACTCGACCGCGGGGTGGGAGCTGCTGTGCTTTCTGGACACGTACTCTAGGTACCACCAGATTAGCATGGTGGCGGAAGACGAAGAAAAAACCACTTTTGTAACCCCGATGGGCGTTTTTTGTTATTTCAGAATGGCTTTTGGGTTAAAAAATGCTGGTTCTACTTATCAACGTGCCATGCATATTTTTTTCCATCCACAGATAGGGCGAAATCTTGAGGTGTACGTCGATGACTTGGTTGTGAAAGTCAAGAAGAGTGAAGAATTAATCGAAGACCTGGAGGAAACCTTCGCCAACCTCCAGAAGAATTGCCTAAAGCTCAACCCTGAAAAATGTGTGTTCGGCGTACCCTCTGGGAAACTGTTGGGATTCCTTATGTCCAGTCGAGGCATTGAAGCCAATCCTGACAAGATAGCGGCCATTGAGTACATGAAGCCGTCAGTTCGGCTCAAGCAGGTGCAGTGCCTTGCTGGTCGCCTAGCGTCCCTCGGGCGATTTATCGCCCGGTTGGGAGAAAGAAGCCTGCCCCTATTCAAGCTGTTGAAGAAGACCAACCACTTCGAGTGGACTGAAGAGGCTCAACGAGCATTTGAAGATTTGAAGCAGTACCTCTCCTCTCCGCCAGTACTGGTCGCCCCCGGTCCTGGCGAACCATTGCTCCTGTACATCGCCGCTACCCCTGCGGTGGTGAGCACGGTACTGGTGGCGGAGAGGGAGGGCGTCCAGAAGCCGGTCTACTACGTCAGCAAGGTGCTACACGAGGCGAAGACTAGGTACCCGCAAGCACAGAAGATGCTGTACGCCGTCCTGATGGTGTCTAGGAAGCTGCGACACAACTTCTAGGGGCGAGAGATCATGGTGGTCACTGTCTATCCTCTGTGAGAGATCCTCCACAACCGAGAAGCTGAAGGTCGTGTCGCTAAGTGGTCGGTGGAGCTGGAGGAATTCTATATCAAATTTGTACCTTGCACCGCTATCAAGAGCCAGAAGCTGGTGGAGTTCGTTGCCGAGTGGACTCCCGCCGCTCCTGAAGCCGAAGAGATGCCCGCGCCTTCCCCCTGGACTTTATTCTTCGACGGCTCCTTCAGGCTCGAAGGCGCAGGGGCTGAAGTGGTCCTGGTCTCCCTGACCGGCGACATCCTCCAGTACGTGGTCGCCTTGGACTTCAAGGCCACTAATAACATCGCCGAATATGAAGGCCTACTGGCAGGGCTGCGCGCCGCCTCGGCGTTAGGCGTTCGGCGCCTCCAAGTCAAAGGCGACTCCCTGTTGGTCATCAATCAGGCGCGAAAGGAATTTCAATGTTCTGACCCCACCATGGTCGCGTACCTGGCGGAGGTTAGAAAGATGGAGCGCCACTTCGAAGGACTGGGATATATCCATATCCCCCGACGCGACAACCATATGGCGGACTGGCTTTCACAGCTCATGTCCTCAAGATCTCCTATCCCGGTCGGGGTATTTGAAGAAAGACTAACGTGACCATCCGTTGCTACCCCTGGTTCAGGTGGGGATGACGGTGCTGCCGTCGTGGCCTCCGACCAAAGGGAGGGCGGGCGCTACCGTCGTGGCCTCCGCTCAGGAGGAAAAGCAGTAGCCCGCCTCAATTTCCAAGTCCGGGAAAAGCTTGGCCAAGCGGAGTACCCGGGCGATCACCACGTGATCTCCACACTTGGGCGGGAAGGGCAGTGAATGGATCCTATCCTAGCCTTCCTGCGAGACCAAGTGATCCCCGACGATGATGCCTCAGCTGAGAAGATTGCACGTAAGGCCAAGTGCTATACTCTGGTAGGTGGGGACCTATACCGCCGGAGTAGAAACGGAATTCTACTGAAGTGCATCACTCAGGAAGAGGGGGGCAATTTACTCTCTGATATCCATGGAGGCATGTGCGGGAGCCATATGTCCAGTCGGACGCTGGTCGGCAAAGCATTCCGCCAAGGATTTTATTGGCCTCTCGCCTCCGGGATGCTTATGCGAGTGGTGAGGAAATGCGGCATGCCAATTCTTCGCCAAGCAAATCCACCGACCAGCCCAAACTCTGAACCATCCCGCCTCTTGGCCGCTCGCGTCCTGGGGTGAATATCCCGCCCGTTTGCGGGCCACAGGGGGCTTCACCCACCTGTTTGTCGCCATCGACAAATTCACCAAGTGGGTCGCCGGCAAAGACGCGCCATCACGGCTTCTACTGCTATCAAGTTCATCCATGGAATCTTCACCCGCTTTGGAGTCGCCAATCGCATCATCACCGACAACGGCACTCAGTTCACCAGCGCGACCTTCCTGGAGTTTTGTGATGAGATGGGCACCAAGGTATGCTTTGCTTTGGTGGCCCATCCAAGGAGCAATGGTTGCTTGAGCGCCGCTAACGCTACCGGTGTTGAGGGGCCTCAAGATCGAGCATTTGATCACCCATAAGCGGGGCGTGGTGGACGGAAGAACTCCCGGCTGTGTTGTGGTCACTCTGAGCCACACCCAGTCGGTCGACTAGAGAAACTCCCTTCTTCCTAGTCTATGGGGCGGAAGCTGTCCTTCCGTCCGAGCTATCGCTCAGCTCCCCACGCGTTTTGACGTTCAGCGAGGAGGCCCAAGAAGACCACCGAGGAGAAGAAGTCAACCTTCTGGAGGAGGTGCATGACCAGGCGGCCCTGCGTGCCGCTCGGTACCAGCAAAGCCTCAGGCGGTACCACGCCACCCGGGTCCACGAGAGAACACTAGCAGTGGGCGACCTGGTTTTGCGCAGAATCCAGACGAATGCTGGGCACCACAAACTGTCTCCCCGGTGGGTGGGCCCCTTTATGGTGGTCTCAATATCTCGACCCGGGGTAGTCCGGTTGGCCACTGAGGACGGCCAAGAGCTGGCCAACTCCCACAACGTGGAGTTGTTGCGAAAATTTTATCCATAAGAACTGTAAGTGCTTCGTAGTTTGCTCCGATCAGCTGCAAGGGTGAGACTTTCCCCTAGCTGATCAGTGACTACTGACGGTCAGTAAAGTCGTTTGCCTTAAAGGCTTTTGCTTTATTTTCCCTACTTGTTCCCCGTTGGGTAGTATTGCGCGTGGGTGTCATCAATACCGACGGTTTGGCCGCTCCTTATTGATTTGCGGTAACACCCGGCGTTAGCGTCGGGCAGGGACAGGCGACCAGGAGCGCGAGTACGACACGGTGCTCAAATGCGGCTCGTACACCTCGGGTTGGCTCTGCGAAGCACCACTGGCTGTCACCGCGAGCACCGCTGGCCTAATACCACTCCTGGGAACCCGCTACCTTGACACGCAACGCCATGGGCTGGTTCTGAATCACAAGGGCTTAAGCTCCAAAAAAGGGACCATGACAACCCCGTGCGGGGACTTACACTCTTTAATATATGTCCTGCATGCCCCGCGTAACGTCTACTTGTGTTTTTAGTAGCTACGTGCAATTGCAGATGAAGTGCTGGAGCATTGACCTAATTTAAACATTCAAAATGGCCCCGTGACAAGCCTGGGGGCTGGTCGCTCAGTGGACTGTAATCAAGATTAGTTGTTTGCATTATGCATTATCGGCCTGTCTTTCATATTTGCGCCCTGTTGGGTCAGGTTGTGCGTAGTTGTCACGGGCGCCGATGACCTGACGTCTCCTTGCTGATAAAGGGAGATGCCCAGTGTTTGTGTCGCGCGAGGACAGGCGACCAGGAGCGTGAGTGTGGCACGGTGTCCAAACACGGCATGCACCGCGGACACTGCAGGCCCAAAACCACTCCTTAAAATTTGCTGCCTTGTCGCGCAGCGCTGTGGTCTGGCTCCGAGAGATCGTTAGGATCTAAGTTCTGAAAGGGCATGGGCCAGTGACAACCTCGCGCCGAGACTTAAGACTATATTTGTCTACATCATGCGTGTCCTACGTAATCTCTATTTGTGTTTGTAGCAGCTGCTTACAATCACCCAAGAAGTGCCGAAGTGTCGACCTAACCTAAGTGTTCAGGTTCGCATCGTGGCAAGGCTGGGGGCTGGTCGCCCGGTGGTTGAGTTGAGCAAACACAATCAAACGCAGACAAACAAACACGCAGGTAAAGCCAAAAGATGCCAATTTCATTACAATTGCTAAGATAGTTTTGGCGTACATGAAGGCAAAACAAGAACAAAAAGAAGAAGAAAACAAAGGAGGCGGCCTGGGCCATCAATTGTCGTTGGCAACTTGGATGTGCTCATTGACCTCCTTGACTTCTGCCTCCGCCACCGCTGCGTTGAGCCCCGGGTCTTCCACCGCTATCACCGGGCGACGGTTCATGGGCTCGCGACGCTGCTGCACCTAGACCTCGTCTCCCTCGATGCCGACCACGACGGCCATTGGATCGAAGGAGGTGTCGCGGCTGGCGCAGCACGCCAGCACGAACGTCGCGGCGACAACCGCGACTTCCCGCCCTTCTCGGGCAGAGCGAGCGGCCAAGGCGGCGGGCAAGCCGCTGAGGGCTTCGGCAACCCGAGTGACGCTATGGGCGTACTGCAAAGCCGAAGACTCCAACGGCTCGCGGAGGTCCACCCCCAGCGGCTCTAGGGACCTCGCCATGCGCCGGTAAGCCAACCGGAGCATGACGATGAAGTTGTGTGTCATGCGGCAAGGTTCTCCTCCGCCGCTTTACGCCGCCTCGGCCTCCTGCGCCGTGAGCGGGCCGCCCGATTGCCCTCTCTTGGCCAGCAGCCCCCCTCTCCTCACCTCACGCTCCTCGTGCAGCGCCGCCATCTGCTGTGACGTCTGCGCTTCGCGCTGGATGGCGGCCGTGAGAAGGGCGCCCTAGATACGTCGCGCCGCTGTTCGACGAAAGCAACAGACCTGCCGATCGCGGTGGCGAGGATGATCGGGCAAGGCGAGCTCGAAGCGCCGGTGCGGTGACATCCACTTCGCCGCCGGGGCATCAGTAGCCTCGGGCGGTTCCCGCTGCGTCTGTTGGCGCTGCGAACGTCTTCTTGGCCAGTGCACCTTGAGGGGCCACCCTTGGAGGTGACCGAAAAATGAAGAAGGCCACCGGAAGCTTGAGCCCGCCCTGATGGGCAGTCGCAGCAGAAGGAGTTGGTGCCGTTGAAGTTGGCGCCGTTGAGGTCGATGCCAGTGGAGTCGGCGCCGCTGGAGTTGGCGTCAGTGGAGCCGGCGCCGGAGCAGGGGCGGCGGACGTCGTCGTCCCAGATGAAGACGCCACTACTCCGGGCATGCTTTGAGGAGTGGCGGAGTCAGTGGCGGCAGAAGTTTGACCCTCGGTGCGGGGCCGCTTGGGGTCCGCACCAGAGGCGTCTGGAGCGCACGACCGCTTGCCTGCACTCCGATCATCGGCTGAGGCCTGGTCCCTGATCACCAAGGGACCACGGGCCGGCAGCACGGAGGGGCCCGTGGAGTCCATCCCGGGAACATCTTGACGACCCAGAGGCGCTCCGCGGTCTCCAGATCGCAGAGTGGCCGGGCCGCAGTAGGAAAGTCCAGAATGCTCAGCATTGGCGGGAGCAGTCCGGACAGCCATTTTGAAATGGCGGGACCGTCCAAGTTTCCTGCGCCTGGCGAAAAAAAGAAGACAAGATTGTTGGTTGATGGCGACCACGAAAGGAGATATATATTCATGAGAAGAGTAAAGAACTTACGCCCGGATCGTGCAGAGTCATGTAAATGCGTTGCCGCCTGTATCGCCATGCAGATTCGCACAACGACAAAGGGGCCGATCCTCCGCCACGGTCTCCGACTACCGGCGCCCGATCAGGTCGGCATCTCGCAGCCGATTGATGCGAGCCGCAATCGCCAGGAGTTCCGCCGTCTCCTCGACGGGTGAGCTCCAACTGTTACGGACTTTCGTCTGCGCGCAGGGCATCCCGAGGAGGTCGACCCCGCTATGGTCGCCGACGTAGAGCCAATCGTTCCGCCACGCCTTCCAGTTGGACCTTGGCTAGAGGGGAATATAGTGGGGGGCCAACCCGTCACGAAGACGAAAATGGCAGCTCCCCGTGATCCTGCCTTCGGAGGAGCTGTGACAGATGTAGAAGTAGTAGAAGAGGGGGAGATTGGACATTACCCCTACGAACATCTCGCAGAGGTATGCGAAGGTGGAAAGGATGAGGATAGAATTGGGAGTAAGATGAAGATGGTGGATTTCATATAAATGAAGGACAATGAGGAAGAATTCGGAGAATGGCGGCACCAGGCCCGCCAGGAGTCCCCAGATGAAGACGATGATCTCCCCTGGCTCGCATCGTGGTGCGAGGGTTCCACGGCGAAGATGGAGGGTACCCTCGGGCGCCATCTTGGAGAGCAGCGTCATCCTCTTCTTGTCGACGGTGGAAGATGGAAAGGCTTGCGCCATGGGAGCAAGAGCAAGAGCTTTGAACAAGGAAGATGAAGGGCAAAGAGCAAGGGGCGCAGGAATCAGAAAGCGTGAACCGCTGGTCAGGGGTGCGCGTATATATAGGCCCCTCACGCCGACGGTTCGTGAAAGGAGCAAAGATACGCGACACTTTGGGTCCCAAGAAAAATCGGCGAAGGTGAGGGGACCGAGGCGGTTACGTGCTCAGAAGTGGTGGGTCCATTCAGGAACGCACCGACATTAAATGAGGCCAAAAAGAAACTGGCGTGCGTTCCAGGATGAACCTGGGGGCTACTGTCGGCATACTTTATGCCAGGGTACCCTCTCCACCGCAGATAAGTAAGACCACGTGGCGGCCGAGCGAGCAGCGGTGAATCAGCCCTTCGCCGAAGCGAAGCGCCACGCGGCGGCTCGGGCGAAAGCAAAGCCGCGATCAAGCCCCACTTGCCGCGCAAGCGCCTCGGCGAAAGCCGGCGACCAGCCCTCGCCGGGCGAAGCGCCCATGTGGCGTTCGCGCGTAGTAGGCCGGCGACAGCCTCCGTGCCGTGCCGTACGTGGCGTTTAGCGAAGAAGCCGGTGATCACGCCTCTCGCGGGCGTAGTAGCACGTGGTGGCTCGGCGAAAAGGGCGATCACGCCTTCGCCGCACCGCCCACGTGGCGTTTAGCGAGCGGGAGGCGATCACGCCTTCGCGGGCGAAAATTTGACGTGGCGGCTCGGCGAGCAAAGGGCGACCAGCCCTTCGTTGGCGCCGCCCACGTGGCGGCTCGGGCGAAAGCAGTTCTCGTCGGGCGACCGCCGCGTGGCGACTCGGCATGCAGCGCTTGATCGGGCCCCACTAGCCAGGTCACACGGATGACCAAAAGAATGAGAAGAAGGTTTCACCTCGAAGTCTCCTTCCCCTGACACGCTGTGTCAGAGTCATTGATTGTGAAGAGATATGCTGTCGACACGACGACGGCCCATCCCCCTGACACCTCACACCTAACCCGTCACAGGAATGTCATGTCCCGGGCGGACCAAGCGAAGCCACGCAGCAACATTAAATGAGGCTTGAGGGACAGGACTACATTAATGAGTGTAATAAATGGGTTGTAAATCAGCATGATGTCACCTTCCCACCTGCCCGAGCCAGCCCAGTCTATATAAGGGAGCTCTGGTGCATGGAGGAGGGGAGAGAGGTTTTCGGACGACTTGTCGGCCGAGAGGAAAGAGAGTAGAAGAACGAACTGAAAAAAGCATTGTAATCCGCTCAACACACATCAACAAAGATCTAGCAGGACGTAGGGCTGTTACCCACACTGGGGGCCCAAACCTGGGTATATCACTGTGTTCTTCGATCTGTCGATCCCCGGGATCCCTCGTGCGAGAGTCATTAGGGTTTCCAACCGTGAAGACGTCCTCTACCGAACCTTAATCTCCATCCTAGGACACCCCTTGTCCGCTGACAGGGTCCTGGTCGACGAAATACATCGACAATTTCTAACCTAATTTCATAAATTTTAGGATTTGGCCGAGACATTATATTCATTGTTGAAAAAGCTCATATGGTATTATAAAGTTTATGTTATATGGAATCGTCTAGAAGGTAAAACATATGATTAACTCTTAAGGATTTTGAATTAGCTGAATTTAGTTAAAAAGTAAGATGTAAATAAGATGTTTTGCTAGAATACGCTAGTCCATATACCAAATAGAGTTTCTAAGCTGATCTTTCTAAAATTTACATTTAGACGAAAGCCTTTACGAGTTGTCAAAAAGGCTTAAGTAGTTTAGTTTCCTGCACGACTATTTTACGAAGGGTGTTTGCAGTAGCATAATTTATATACAGTGCAAGTTATAAATAGAATATTTTTCCAGATTATGGTAACACATATGATGAACAGTGTTTTAGGGACATTCCTTCAAACTTTTACATTTAGCCAAGATATTTTATGGACTGCCGAAAAGGTCTAAATGTTTCTAAAGTTTAGCGATAAAGGTTCAATTTCCGATATAAGTTTGCGACTTCACTGTACATGATTATTAACTCATTTTTCTGGCAATAGTAGGGGATGTCTCTAGGGGTGTTTCACAGTTGATTCCGTGATATTTGGCTTTTATCCGAGATGTTTTCTATATAAGTGATCACTAAGGCCTAATATGAATTTAATTCAAATTTGCACAAATATTAGATATTTTTCATAATTAGCAAGGGTATTGTTTTTTAGGTTTACAGGATTTAGTTTTGCCAAATTCAAAGTTTGTTTGTGCAAGTTATAACTATTCGAAATATACAAGTATCAGAATTTCAACTGTTGAACATTTAATACTAACTATGATAAAACCTAAATATTTTTACATATTTGGAATCTTTGTGATCTCAAGAGAATAACAAAACTAGTTTGGTGAAGATTTGAGTTCATTTTATTCAAATTTTAACTATTTAATCTTCTATGCATGAGAAGTTTTCTTTATTCAAATTTTTGGTCCAAAATAAATTCAAATCTAAATGTTCTTGCAAAAATAGAACATTCATGACCTCAGGAATATGTGAAAATTATTTCATGATTTTTGGAGCTAGGTTTTTATAATTGCTACATAGCACATAAAAGGGGCTTTAAACAAACTTGATTCACATAATTTAAACTACAGTGATCATATAAACTTTGTTACATATTCTTAATCCTTACAACTTAACTAAAATTTAGAAACTTATTTTACCTCATTTGGACCTTCCTAGCAAAAGATATAAAGGGATGAATGAAATAGAGCAAAAAAGAAAATAAAATGGTGGAGGTGGGATTTGAACTCAAGACCTATCGACTAGAGAGCAGGAGACTAACCACTAGGCTAAATGCTCACTTGTAACAATTTGGCTGGCTAAAATACTTGAGCTTTACTTGTTCTCACCTATAGGACCGAAGCAGAGTTGGCGCTAGGGCATCTCGCAGGCGAAGCTGTGGTCACAGATGGGCTTGGCTGAGGGCACCACTGGCACCAGCTCGACGCCACGCATCTGCCGGTGGGTTTGGTCGCCACCGGCGATGGCCGAAAATGCCTCGCCAGCGCAAGGGTGCGGCGGCGCCATGGTCGCACGAGCAAGATCTCGCCAGTGAGGTTATCTTCACCAGGTGATAACTCGTCAAGTTTCAGTAGACTGCTCAAGTTCCATTTTACTTGAAAGAATGGTCGGAGAAGAACTGAATCAGTCTTCCACCGTTCACTGCCCGAGAGGAAGAAAGGCAATGGTGGAGGTGGGCTGCAGACAAGAGCAAGTGAAATTGAGGCTTGATAAGTACCCAAGGATGTATTGCGAAGCTCTATGATGAATGGATTCCAAAAATTGCTACCGGATTGGCTTAGTTCGCCGATTTCCCCTTTCGGGTTCCTACGACAGAACAAACAAGGAGCACTTCGGTTGGGTTGCTCGGTTTAGAAGATGATCAAAAGAGTAAAGGGGTATCAATGCGGCTCTAGTCAAGTATTTATAGCCGGGTTGTGCGCCAGTGTTTGAACGCTCGATCAGTCTTGCGGCTCAGTTCTGCTCCTCAATGCCATCGCGATCGGAGAACAGAGAGGGCATGGCATGGCACAAAATGGTCATGATACAATGCGAAGATCCCAAGGATGAACGTGGCAATGGCTGAGCTCCTAGACGGTGCTAAAGCTCTGTGCTTTGATTTGATGAGGAACGTCGGGCGAATTCGGTGAAGAAACGAGGCAGCTTTGGTTGGACAAGGAGAAGAAAGGAAGGGGAGGAGGGAGAGAGGAGGCTGTCATGTGGGGCTGGGTCCACCGGACAGTGAGGGAAGGGCTGATGAGCACTGCCAGCGAATGGGCATGGAATTAATAGCTGGGCCCACCTGTCGGCGAAACAAGTCAGTCAAAGAGATAACTCAGATTTGGACAACCTGGATTTCACATTAATTCAGCCATCTAATCACCGCTCAATTTTTCCAAACTTTTTTACTATGATCTCCAGGTAGTACATGACCTCCAGTAAAAATTTTCGAGTCAAAATATCTTACAGAGAAATTACAGAAATTCTAAAATTACCGACTGGCCAGAATTACTTTTTAGGTAATCATTTTCTTTGAGAATGAAAAACTTATAATTTATTTTTTAAAATTTTTATATGATTTATATTGGAGATAATAATTCTCCCATAAAATTTTAAGGTCAAAAAATTGGGCAATTATTTTCTAAAAATTCTGACACTCTGATTTTCAGATTTTCCATGCTTCTGTTTTTGAATTTTGAAAGGCCCTAAATGACATTATAAATTTCTGAAACTTTTACAAAGGGTAAATAATGTATTAAGGACTATATGTTAATTTTCTTAGATCAAGATAAGGTTCGAAGATTTTTCATTAAATCTAATTGTGCACTGTTTTTAGTCAAAGAAAGTCTTTTCATTTGTTATTCTATCATTCTTTGCTTTAAAAATTTATTTATCACCTGAAATAATTTACATGAGTGCTGAAGATTTTCAATATAAATTTTTCAAGATTTTACTTTTAATTTTTTATTTTTTACTATTACCCATTCAGTAATTCCTTTTATATGATTTTTCTCACAATGCACAAATCCAAGGAAAATCCAAATAAAACTAACGATATTAATAAAAATCAGAAATAATCATATTCAAATTCAAAATATATATTTCTATTTTATTGTATTTTTGGGACATAACAGTTTATGTTCATACTCTCATAATTGTTATTTGCATATTACTTATATTGCTCTTTAAATGCAGTGACCCACCCCAATCAGTCTTTGGCGAATTTTTTGCTCACAATCATCGAGAATTGTTTTGCATAATCGAAGACTTTGACCAGTGACCCCCATCAGTCTTTGGCTCGATCCTATCTTCGAACTGTGCATACACGGTAAAGACTATCTCCAGTCTCCACTACTAACTGCACTACCACTCATGCTTGCTATCCAAAAATGGCCTACTCCTGTCTTCTCATCCTTCTCGTCCTTCTGACATCCGATTCCGCCGCGAAGCCGCACGACGGCGAGCTCCAAACCCTCCTAGCCATCCGGCGAGACTGGGGTAACCCTGCTGCACTCAGCTCATGGGAAGCCAAAAGCTCCATTTCTTTTGCTCACTGTAATTGGGCTGGTGTTGCCTGCGACAATAATGGCCAGGTCACTGCCTTGTCCTTCCAGAACTTTCACATAGCCAAACCAATCCCAGCCTCCATCTGCAGCCTGAAGAGGGTGGCGTACATAGACCTCTCATATAACAATCTCACCGGCGAGTTCCCCAAGGTGTTGTACGGCTGCTCGGCTCTGCGGTACCTCGACCTGTCGAACAATGAGTTCGCCAGCAGCCTACCCGATGATATCAACAAGTTGTCCTTAGACATGGAGCACCTGAATCTGTCGAGCAATGGGTTCATTGGCAATGTTCCATCGGCGATTGCGGGGTTTCCGAAGCTCAAGTCTTTGGTTCTTGACACTAATCATTTCAACGGGAGCTACCCGGCTGCGGCTATCGGCGGCCAGTTGGAGCTCGAGACTCTGACGCTGGCGACCAACCCGTTCGTCCCGGGCCCTGTCCCTCAAGAGTTCAGCAAGCTGACGAAGCTGACGTACCTGTGGCTGTCGGGGATGAACCTGACCGGTGGAATCCCCGACAGCCTCTCGGCGCTCACGGAGCTCACGCTGTTGGACATGTCGCAGAATATGCTGCAGGGCGAAATCCCCGAGTGGGTATGGAAGCTTCAGAAGCTGGAGAACCTGTACCTGTATAACAACAACTTCCCCGAGTGAGCCGGATGTAACCGCCGTCAACATGATCGAGCTTGACCTGTCCACGAATGAGCTCACCGAACCGATACCGGAGGCCATCGGCAACATGATGAACCTGACTTTGCTGTTCTTGTACTTCAACAACATCACAGGGTTGATCCCGGCGAGCATCAGTCTGCTCCCAAACCTCGCCGACATCCGTTTGTTCAATAACAAGCTCTCCGGCTCACTCCCACCGGAGCTCGGGAAGCACTCCCCACTGGGCAACCTTGAATTGAGCAACAATCTCCTCTCCGGCGAGCTGCCGGAGACCCTCTGCTTCAACAAGAAGCTCTACGATCTTGTGGTGTACAACAACAATTTCTCCGGCGTTTTTCCGGCAAGCCTCGGGGAGTGTGACACGCTGGACAACATCATGGCGTACAATAACCGCTTCGTCGGGGACTTCTCGGAGAAGATATGGTCGTTTCCGATGCTCACCACTGTCATGATTCAGAACAATAGCTTCACCGGCACTCTGCCCGCTGAGATATCGCTTAACATCTCGAGGATTCAGATGGAGGACAACAGATTCTATGGTGCCATCCCCAAGTCTGCTACCGGACTCCATGTGTTTTGGGCGCAAAACAATTATTTCTCCGGCACGTTGCCAGAGGACATGACGGGGCTCGCCAACCTCACCGGCCTGAACCTCGCTGGGAACCGGATATCCGGCTCGATTCCGCCGTCCATCAAAGCGTTGGGAAGGCTCAATTACCTCAACCTTAGCAGCAACCAGATATCCGGCCCGATCCCGTCGGCGATCGGGCTGCCGATGCTGAACATCCTTGACCTCTCCAACAACGCACTCACCGGTGCAATACCTCCGGAATTCAGCAACCTCCAATTCAGCTTTCTTAACCTCTCCTCCAACCAACTCGTCGGTGAGGTCCCCGAGTCATTGCAGGGCCCAGCGTACGAAAGGAGTTTCTTGGGTAACCCTGGGCTGTGCTCCGGATCAGGCTCCAGCCTACCCCTCCTGACGTGTTCTGGAAGTCACAGCAGCACTCATCATGATCACCGTTCTAGGAGCATAATCATTGTATTGGTCGTGCTTCCCGTTATTACTCTCATCAGCACCGCCATTACGGGATGGCTTCTCTGGCGCAAGAACGACAATCGAGATGTTACATCGTGGAAGATGACACCATTTAGAACGCTGGATTTCACCGAGCACAACATAATCAGCAGGATCAGCGAGGATAATGTGATCGGCAGGGGTGGCTCAGGGAAGGTGTACCGTATCCACCTCAACGGCAGTAATAGCCAAAGGACGGTGGCCGTATTTACAATGTTGTTTCTTAGATGGTTTCTTAGCATGCCATGTAGGATAAAAAGCTTAGGTGGCAATGAATTAATGCAGAGAGAGAAGGTTAGAGTTTCTTAAATTAGAAATGGTTTCTTCATTAAATGCTTTAGCTAAGAAACCATAAAAAACTGCATTGTGGGTATGGTGGTTTCTTATGCATGTCTAGGGTGATGAAAAAGTAATAGTTAAATATTAAATGATAAAACCATGTTAAGAAATAATGCATTGTAGCTTTTGTATAAGGGTTTTGATAAAGATCAACCGGATGTTTTCTCATAAAGAATCAACCAAATTTTGGGCCGTTCGATTTTTGTTGCGATTCGTGCGTTAAATGGGCCTAATTTCAAAACCCGGACGCGAAAATTCCATAGGGCGGCACTGTTCCAAATTTTTATCGGTCTCGGGCTTGAGGCTTTAAGTCCGGACGCGAAAACGTTTTAGGGAGGTACTGTTTCAAATTTTATTACTTCTCGGTCTCGGCGCCAGGATTTACTCTCGAGGAAGAGGGGAGAACGAGTGAGACGAGCGGTCGAGCAGATCGAAAGCGCTAGAAATTGGGGAGTTCCGTCGGTGGAGCAATCGGGAGTTCTGTCGCCGTTCACTGCCGCCGTTCGCCTGCTCTAGCCCGCCGTGCGTTCACCGCGGTTTGTTTAGCTGTTGTGGTGTGGAGGAGACAAAAGTAAGAGACCACTTGTTCGTCCCAATCGCACGAGCTGAAGTTTTTTTGGTTTATGGATTTGATTTCGAGGGGGAGAGGGAGGGAGATCGCACAGGGTGGAGAACTTAGGAGAGAGAGAGAGAGAGAGAGAGCAGGGGGGTAGAGAACTCGGGATATCCGCGTCATCTCCACTCACTGGTGGTTAGTCGGATGAGCGGTGAAGGTAACGAAGGTAGAGAAATTGGTAAGTTCATTAGGTTTTGTTGTGTTGTGTATGCGTGGGAGTGGAGGCAGATGGCAAGAGAAGTGCTAGGCTACATCAGTGTAGCCGCTGGTGTCAAACTAGACTCGATATTGGGGGGGTGTTTTTCGTAAGGATTTTGCGCTGTTCGTTCAGTAGCTTCTGTGGTCACTTGATAATCCTTTTTTTACCTCTTCCTCCATCTTTTTTTTCGATTTTTATATGGATGAGGGTGAGATAGGAGGGTAGAGAGTTCTATTGTTAAGGGGGATTTGTGGGTAGATTTTTTTAGATCTTTGTTATGTCATTAAGGATTTTTGAGATACCTGATGCTGAGGATATGCGATGAGAATAAGAGAAGGAGAGGGAGAAGACACTAGGGAATATGGTTCAATAAGCTCTTTGTGTTTTCTTTTCGGCAGTAGTTATGTAATCATTTTTGGGACCATTCCTTTTTTCTGTTTAAATAATCATTCTGGTATTGTTATCTTCGATCCATTTTTTCCTCAGTAACCTTACTGGTATTGTTTTTGGTTAGAGAACTATAGGTACACCTTTTTGTTTGGTTAGAGAACTATAGGGTTATTTATTTGCTTAGAGAAACATAGTTTAGAAATGCAGTCCAGGATTTTGTCTACTTGTAGCTGTTTCGTAATCCAATTCAGTTTTTTAGATGTCCCATTATAATTTTCGGAACTAGTGTATTATACCATTATAAATTTCTCTTACTGACTTTCACAACTAGTGTATTATACCATTTTATATTTATCGAGTGACATATATATACTTCAATAGTTTGTTTCAATTAATTTGTTTTAATCTTTAATTGTCACATTCTCTGCAATCTTTTTAGCTCCTGCGTAAACTGTTTATCCTTTGTGATTTGGATAGGATTCAGTTTTCTGAGATTTATCTAAGCCTTATAAAACTTGTTGTCCTTATAAAATTTGCGTAAACTTGTTATCCTTTGTGATTTGGATAGGATTCAAGTTTCATGAGTTGATTTAGAGACTACATTTAATTCCACTCATTCATTACAATTTATAGTTCTTTCTGTTTCAACTTACAGTGCATCTAGTTTACAAGTTAGACGAATATGAAAAGAGATTTTTGGATGTGTTACATGAGTTTGGATGTACATCTAACATTTGTGTTTTTTTGTACACAGGATTTCCAATTCTTGAGAGAAGTATATGATTTGTATAAAACAGGTAGTGTCTACTTATTGGTTGTCATGTGGTATACTTTGTTGTAAGATCAGCAGCAATTGTTGTAAGTGTAATATTTTTTCTCTGTACTTTGTTGCCAATGTTTTGGTGAGTTAGTGCAATTTAGTACTAGTAACCTGCAAGCTCTTTTTATTGACACTATAATCCTTTGCAATCCTGATGATGAATACTTTTTTGTATTCCTTGAAAGATATTTCTTTTTACAGATAATTAATGTGTATACAGCTTATGTTAGCTGAATTAGAATTATAGTTTTTTTAAGTATGTATAAAAATTTTGTATTAGAAATGTTTTGGTTTGTTCAGTTATTCTAGTTCTATTAGGTTAGTAACAAGAATAAATTTATATTGAAACAAACTATTTAAAATTCGTAGCGGATTAATTGTGCACCTTAGTTTGAAATATGGTATTATCAACTGTGTCCTTTTCAGAGTTTTTGTTGATTTTCTTCTGCAAATATTCTTTACTACTGTTAAATACTATGTTGTTCGGCGATTATGGGGAGGTCATACAACGATACCATGAGGATGAATTTAGTATGTGTGCTATATCTATTTTTGTTGTTTTACAATTCACTCTCCATATCTCTGTCTATATTTGCATAGTGTCCTCTTTTGATCATTTTTATTTTTTGCTATGGAACATTGACCAATATGTTATATTCTTGTTTAATTAATTTTTTGTACAATTTTTTGGTCTTATAGATATCGAATTTCACCACATCATTTTTTTCAACTGCTAAAAGGTCATCAATCAACCCTCTTGACTTTGATTTCGATGAGATATCACCCCATCGACAAAAGTTTAAGTAAGTTTTTTGTTTTCATCCTTTTTTTTATTATTGTGTTGTTACTGACCATATGTTATTATGTAGTCAGTGTACATACATAATTCTAGTTATCTCTTCTTCTTTTTGTATTATGATTGTTATCACTTTTTTTCTATTTTATTAGGAAAGACTCTGGTGTGTTTGTTATGAAATATATGGATCTTTGGGACCCTAGAGTTGCACTTGAAGCTCAATTCAACATTGATGACATACCAAACATAAGAATTCAGCTTCTTAACCGCTTGTTGCGCAGCCCACACAACTTGGTAGACTTAAGTTTAGTTGAATCTGTAGTTGGGAAGGTTAGTCAGAATTTTTCAATTTTTTTATCATATTTTCTTGGTACTCTTCTTTTTTATAGCATATCTATGAAATTTTATGCGTAATCCTGTACTTTTTTTTCAGATCATGCAGAAGTGAAGCTCATTGCTACTTTGAAGTGGCCCCTATTTTTTGTATGAAGTGGTGTGATCTGTATTACAACATGTGTTTTTGTTAGTAGAGTTTTGCTTGTGTACGATGCTCATCACAATGGAGAATTTGTGGATATGTACAGCTCATTATAGGTTTTTTTTTGTTTTCAACTTCTTGCTATTTTTTTCAATTTCATTACAAGTACTAGCTTACCGCTTATGATCAATCACTTTTATGAATTAATTTTTTTGGGGTGCTTTTATGGTAGTATATTTTTTTTGTTTATAAATATGACTAAATGTGTTTGAAATATACACTTTTTTTATTTTTTATATGCATTTTTTTTAACTCTGAAATATGCAACTGAAAATTTTAAAATTATACTTTTTTGTCAAGATATAATCCAAGGTATTTATCATGATCGATAGTCTTGTTGTATTATTTTCAAATGTATTATTTTTTTGCTTTAGTTATAATACAAGGTAATTATTGTGACTCATAGTCTTGTTGACTTCACTAGAACATTACATCCAGCTGCAGATCATTTCTCCCCAACATGAGGTATGATGCACACGCTACAATGTCATATATATTTTTTTACATGATAGATCATTCATCAAATTAGGTTAGGTTTGTCGATTAGCTTTGTATTCTGCTTTTTAAACTAATTTGATTAGTTTCTTTTGTAATATAAAGTAAGTTGGGCTCATTAGATCATTGTGTCTAAAAATACATGTGTGTACTGGTATCCATGTGTGTCTTGTAAGTTTCTAAATATACATGTGTATTTTGTTTTTTTTTCTTTGAATCTTTTTTTTAATAAATTTAGCATACTGTTTTGTTTGCTTTGAATATTTTTGTTTATTAGCTTTTCTCAACTTTTCCCTAGTACCATATTTTTTTCATATGTCCTTTTTTCCTGAACTACTTTTATCAGTGTGTACTGGTATGCTACATGTGTATTAATGCTCCATGTTATTGCAGGTTTTGGTAGTTATTATTATTTTATACAAGCCTCTTTTTTGGTGGGTTGCCATGATAACAAGTAAGCCCTGTTATATCAGTTTTAGTTTTTTTATTTTGTTTATTTGTATGAGCTTCTAATTACATGTGTGTTTATTCATTTCAATATCTTTTTTTTTGGTGGCGGTGGATAGGGGTGAAAACGGCCGGATCTGTGGTAGTAGGTTATCCCATATCCTACCCTAATATTTTTTCTCGGATCACGGATTCGCACGGTAATGAAAATACAGGACGGATACTGAATACGGATACGGATATTTACGGAACGGGTAAACAACGGGTACCGGGTATTAACGAGCGGGTAAAAAATGAGTATCGGATATTTTGTCGGATAGTACGCGAAATAGGTAGAATAAGAAATTTACTAGGCTTCAGAACTACCAGATACAACATTCTCCCACTGTCCCCCAATGCTACAACTTAAAATATCATGACTCATGCAAATATGCAGTAGCTAGTCCCTGCTGTATACCTGAGGAAGGCTTCCCAGTATCATCATGTCCTCCACTCATCTTAGCTGCCAGGAAGCGCAGGAGCCAGGAGCAAGAGGCACGGGCAGGAGGCGGCGCTAGGGACCTGGGGTTTCACTATGTCTTTCCAAGCGTTGGGGAATGGGAACTGGGGCAAGGGTTTCCAGGAGACCAGGAGGTCCAGGACCAGGCACCGCGTTAGGGAGTAGGGACTAGTCCGACTGGACAAGGGAGTTAGGGTTATCGTCTATTGGGCCGGGCCTCTTCTTTGACTTTCTGTTCTGGGTAATCGGGTACCCGAAAATGCAAAAAAGATTGGGTACCGTGCAATTCGTTTTATCTCGGGTAGTACCGGATACTGCTCATCCCGTATCCTACCCGTACCCGCATGCATCTAATCGGGTACGGGTACGGATACTACCCGTTTATTTTCGGTACGGGTACTACCCATATGTTTCGGATAGTTTTCTTTCGGATACGGATACGGCTCGGGAATTACCCAACCCGTTTTCACCCCTAGCGGTGGATCACCAACCTGAGTATCCACACCAACCTGAGGATCCAAAGTCAAGAATAACGAATGGAGTCTACAAACAACAACCGGTCACATTTTGTTTTGTTAATTATATTGCAATGCTTTGTTGTTCTAATAGTGTTATACTAAAATTGTTGGGTTAATTCTTTATACTATTTTAACACTCTTACAAGTGTAGTCAGGTTTTGTTTGATAAAATATCCATGGGTGTTTTGTTTGTTTTGCTCTGAATTTTTTACATGATAGATCATTCTGTCAAATTAGGTTAGGTTTGTCAGTTAGCTTTGTATTCTGTTTTTTTAAACTCATTTGATTAGTTTCTTTTGTAATATAAAGTAAGTTGGGCTCATTAGATCATTGTGTCTAAAAATACATGTGTGTACTGGTATCCATGTGTGTCTTGTAAGTTTCTAAATATACATGTGTTTTTTGTTTTTTTTTTCTTTGAATCTTTTTTTAATAAATTTAGCATACTGTTTTGTTTGCTTTGAATATTTTTGTTTACTAGCTTTTCTCAACTTTTCCCTAGTACCATATTTTTGATATGTCCTTTTTTCCTGAACTACTTTTATCATTGTGTACTAGTACGCTACATGTGTATTAATGCTCCATGTTATGGCAGGTTTTGGTAGTTATTATTATTTTATACAAGCCTCTTTTTTGGTGGGTTGCCATGATAACAAGTAAGCCCTGTTATATCAGTTTTAGTAGGGTTGCCATTCACCGGTTTTGTTTGCTTTTTCTGAACATGGCTTTTTTGAACTTTTCCTTAGTAGCATAGCTTAATACTGTTTTTTTTGAACTTTTTTAATACGGTTTTCTTTGCTTTTTCTAAACATTGCTTTTACTGAACTTCTCCTTAGTAGGGTGGCCATTCACCGGTTTTGTTTGCTTTTTCTGAACATGGCTTTTTTGAACTTTTCCTTAGTAGCATAGCCTAATACTGTTTTGTTTGCTTTTTCTTAAAATAAATTTGCAAACTGTTTTGTTTGCTTTTTCTGAACTTCTCCTTAGTAGGGTGGCCATTCACCGGTTTTGTTTGCTTTTTCTGAACATGGCTTTTTTGAACTTTTCCTTAGTAGCATAGCTTAATACTGTTTTTTTTTTGAACTTTTTTAATACGGTTTTGTTTGCTTTTTCTGAACATTGCTTTTTCTGAACTTCTCCTTAGTAGGGTGGCCATTCACCGGTTTTGTTTGCTTTTTCTGAACATGGCTTTTTTGAACTTTTCCTTAGTAGCATAGCTTAATACTGTTTTGTTTGCTTTTTCTTAAAATAAATTTGCAAACTGTTTTGTTTGCTTTTTCTGAACTTCTCCTTAGTAGGGTGGCCATTCACCGGTTTTGTTTGCTTTTTCTGAACATGGCTTTTTTGAACTTTTCCTTAGTAGCATAGCTAAATACTGTTTTTTTTTGAACTTTTTTAATACGGTTTTGTTTGCTTTTTCTGAACATTGCTTTTTCTGAACTTCTCCTTAATTAGTAGGGTGGCCATTCACCGGTTTTGTTTGCTTTTTCTGAACATGGCTTTTTTGAACTTTTCCTTCGTAGCATAGCTTAATACTGTTTTGTTTGCTTTTTCTTAAAATAAATTTGCAAACTGTTTTGTTTGCTTTTTCTGAACTTCTCCTTAGTAGGGTGGCCATTCACCAGTTTTGTTTGCTTTTTCTGAACATGGCTTTTTTGAACTTTTCCTTAGTAGCATAGCTTAATACTGTTTTTTTTAAACTTTTCTGAACATTGCAAACTGTTTTGTTTGCTTTTTCTGAACATGGCTTTTTTGAACTTTTCCTTAGTAGCATAGCTTAATACAGAGTACTATTCTATGCTTCCTCTTATACTGTTCTCTTAAATAACTATTGTGTTTATTTTTCATATATACTTTTTTTTCTGAAATACTGTATCAGAGTGTACTGGTATGCTAATTGTGTATTAATTCTCCATGTTATGGCAGGGTTTGGACGTTATTATTATTTTATACACTTTTTTTGGCGGGTTGCCATGATAACAAGTAAGCCATGTTCTATTAGTTTTTACTCTTTCTTTATTTTGTTTATTTGTATAGATGACAGCTTCTAATTACATGTTTGCTTCTTCATTTCATTTTTTTTTTGTTGTCGGGGGCGGCTCACCAACCTGAGGATCCAAAATCAAGAATAGCGAAGCACTTCCAAACTAAAGGTCAGCTACACCTTCAAACAAATACATGTTTTGTAAGTAAGACATTAATTCATCTCTGAATAATGCCACTACTATTTTGCAGACTCCTTTTAGTTTCTTATTATCCATCTTTGTTTTGTATTTTTTTTCTTTGAATCTTTTTTTTTAATATGGCTAAGTAGTTTTGCTTGGTTTAATTATTTGTACTAGTTTTCTTATCTTACAAGGATAGTCAGGTTATTTAAAATAAATTTGCAAACTGTTTTGTTTGCTTTTTCTGAACTTCTCCTTAGTACCATAGATTAATACAGAGTACCATTCTAAGCTTCCTCTTTTACTGTTATCCTAAACATGTGTTTAGCTTAGCTTAATAAAAATGACTAATTTCATACAATGATGTATCAAATTTTTTTACATTATAGATCTTTAGATTTGTTTTCTTTAGATTAAATGTTTGGTTTATTCATTCATGAATGTTGGCTATATTTGTTCTCAGCATTCTCTTATAGTTGTTATCATAAACAAACTGTTGTGTTTATTTATATGACCTTTTCTGAACTACTGTATCAGTGTGTAGTGGTATGCTACATTTGTTGTATTAATGCTCCATGTTATGATATGATTTGGTGTTATTCTTATTTATACAAGCCTACATGATGGGTTGGTATGATAGAGCAGTTATTTTTTGACCAGAAGTTAAATTATGTCGAACTTTTTTTTGTTCACAATTTTCTGTACTTATGTATTTGCATAATTATTGGTATGAGTTGCTTTAGCTAGTCATGCTTCCATTTTTACGTTGGAATGTTGGTAGTTTGATTTTGTGTCTTGCTAGGTCAGAGCTAAGTTTGCAGCCCTAAAATTGACTTCTGCGTGCTGTCTTTGTTGCTATACCGTTAACCAGTTTGTTTGTGTAACTTACGAACTACTCAATCTTTTTTCTAGACTGATCTAAGCCCTACATATTTAAGTGTTCATATATAACCAGTTCGTTTTGTTTTCTTAGAAGGAAAGTCAGGCTATTTAAATAATTTTTCCAAACTATTTTTTTTTGCTTTTATGAGTTTTTCCTTAGTACCATAGCTTAATATAGAGTACTATGAGCAGTTGCAGTTGTACATGAGCAGTTGCAGTTGTACGTGTCTTTCTTTATCACACCAACCAGAGGAGTTAAAAGTCAAAGATAGCGAATGGGGTTGAAAAATAACAACCGGTCACACTTGTCAACTAAATACATTAATTGTATAGATGTTTTGTTTTGCTTCTGTGTTTTTTTCCCTCTATATTCTGAGCTTCCACTATTTCTCTTTTTCTTTATGGACTTTCCTACTGCCCTATTCTTTTTGTATATAGCTTGCACTTCTTTTTATCCCTTTTTCCACAGAGTCATCCTGCAAGCACAGAGAAAATTTTTCACATTATAATTTTCATTTTTGTACTTTCTAGAGATTTTACATAAAACTTATACATATAGGATTGCAGTAGCAATAATATTTGCTGATGGTATGTTTTTTTCAGTCGTACCCATGTGTTTCTGGCTAAGGTTTGCTTTTTAATTTCTCCTTCTTTTTGGTCCTAGTGACAGGTGGAAGGTGGAGATTTTTGCAACTTCGTATGTTGTGTCCTCCCTCTCCACAGTGCCTGCACTCACTCCCTATCTTTCTTTCTTTCATTTGATCAACTATACTTTTGTACCTCCCCTTAGTCCTACCCTTTGTCTTTGCCTTCTCTGGATCCAATAGCACAAGTGGTAGTTGTGGTTCTGTGTTTATTTTCTTTTGTTGAGTTTAGATTTTGGCTTCCTCAGGTTTTTCTGTCCGATGATTGTTCTTTAGCTGTTCAGTTTTTTGTTTTGAGTTATCAGCTGCATTCTTCATGGCACGTATATTTGTTTCCATCTTCTCTACCTCATTCATAACATAGTCAAACATGTTTTGCAATTTTGAAGCATCCGATGCTATCGAAACCATTTTCCTTGACAATATGTTAAATCTGAACAGGCTATCAGCATCCCTTATTTGTGCAGCCATGTGTGTTGGCTCTATTATGTTTGACATGTTGAACCCTAACCTCCATCTTTCTAAGAAATACTTCTCTGGTAGCTCTGTAATGTTAAGACTGATGAGAACCTTTAATATATGTGAGCACAGTATGCCATCCTTGTGGAACTTGGCGCAGATACAGCTATAGTTTTTGTCAAGTATGTCAATCAACACTACATATGTTCTTCTTCTGTATTCTGGCCTAGGATGGTTATCTGCCTGGTACACCTCATAGTTTTTGTATCTCTCTCTCTCTCTCCAGCATGTAGAGTGATGTTGTGTCCTTGAGTTCATTCTGAAATTTGATGAATATTTTCCGATTGTACAACTTCCATGCTTGATCTTCCATCTTGTAATTGGACCAAAGTTGTGGTTTTCTCTTTGATTTGTTATCTTCTTGTTCCTCTCTGTCTAATATTGTGTCTGAGATCCTTTCAAATTCTATGAACAAACACAAGATGTTGTGTTGTGGCCCAACATCATCCTTAATATTATGCTCATCCCTTCACTTCTAGCAGTTGAGTGGATGAAGGGTAAAACTCTTTATTAAAAACACAGGACCCATCTGTGCCTAGATGCCCACATGTCCTCAAAGTATTTCACATGACCTACATCATAGTGTGTTATCATTTGCACCCACAATGTTTCAAATTCTTGCACCGTCAAACAATTCATAATAATGTCAATGAAATCTTCATGCAAACCAGGTTTTGCCCTAAAGCATGGACCAAGCTTCTCCTCGACTTTATGTGTAATGTGCCGAGGCAATTCCTATGTTTTGCATGTGGAACACCGACGCTTCTCGCTGATTTCATTGCCCCGTCTTGATCAGTGATTATGTGTGTCGGCGCCTTGCCATTCATTGCTTGCAAAAATGTGTTGAAAGCCCACCTAAATGTATTAGTAGTTTCATCCTTCAGTAGAGCACACCCCAATAGGCAGTTTTGTCCATGCCCAGTGATACCGACAAATGGAGCGAAAGGAAGGTTGTACTTGTTGGTCATGTAGGTCGTGTCAAAGCTAATGCAATCTCCATATCTGTCATAATATCTCCTTGCCCTAGCATCAGACCAGAATATATTCTTGACCATGCTGTTATCATCAGTGTCAAAGGAGAAGAAGAAACCTGGATTATCTGACTGCTTTTTGCAGAAGTGAGCTAGTAGCTGGACCATGTCGTTTGCTGAGTTTTCATGCCTAATAGATGTCCTGAAGTTGCTCACATCACGTTTTGTGTATGGTAGGGACCTCAAACCTCCTCTTAGGAATGAGAGCACATATATCATCTTCCTAGTAGGGATATTGCACTTGTTCAATGTCCGAATGAGACTTTTTTCTTCATCTGTCATGAATTTGTGAGACCTAAGAAACCTTGTCTCATTTGGAGGACACATTTCATGGTTATGCTCCAGTACAACTCTTTTGACATTCCAAATTCCATTTTTGAGCACCACCACCATTTCTGCTGGGCAATTGGTCTTCACTATGCTGTTCCTTCTCCTCTTGTTTGTGAGAGTTCCTTCAGTTGTCTCATCACTTGTTTTTGTAATTGAGTCTTTTTGTTGTCCACACTTGTTGCATTTTATTGTGTGCTTTGTGATCTCTCCTGCCTTTTTTTTGTTTTGTGTCCGGTAATTTTTGGTCTTTGCTATTGAGAATCCAGCAAGAAAAGAATAAAAGTTGTAGAATCTGTGTGCATCATCTGCTGTCTCAAATGTCATTCCTTCTTCTGGTTTGTATCTACTATCAATCTCAAATCTACCCATTGACTGTTTCATGGCGTCTATCATTTCACTTTCCAAGAAATTCTCTATATCTTCCTCCAATAAATCCCCTCTTTCGTTTTCTACATGATGCTCAGGTTGCGTGACTTCTTCATTGCCATCTATATCAGTTTCCATTGTGTTAGTATAGCATTTAGTCATGTCAGTTGTTGATAAGGTCTGGCCAATTGAATCTTTTGAAACCTCTTTATGAATCTGTAACAGCAGCAACAAGATGTATGTTTTAGCTTTTTTTTTTAGGTGTGTAGTAAACTAAGCTGATGGTTGCAAACTTACCAGATCACGAGGTGTTTGTATCTCCTGCAGTTCTGTTGTTGCTTGATCTGTATGCAATAATGGGTCTTGGATCATTCTCATGGTGTCCTATTGCACATACACAGACCCATTTATCATGTGAACAGACTCCATTGATTGCAATAGGCTTACTAGGTCATTGTTCGTCATGTCTCCAAAGAGACTTATGCAGATTGGGTCTTGCTGAAATGAACAAATATTAGAAAATTAACATTGTTCATTAAGCTAGTTCTATTAAGCTAGTTCATTAGTTCGCCAAGCGGTTCCATTTTTTATACTAAGAAGGACATTTTGTTAGTATACAAAATGTCAATCGAGAAATTTATTGTTGTTAGTTCAACAAATTTGTGTAATCACTAACCAATGTTGTCTTCACGTCAATTCTAGAGATTATTGTTCAATATAGAGTTGAGGTTACAAGTAATATTTGCTTTTTTTAGTTCAATGTACTGATTGATATTTGAGAAGCATAGTTTTGTTTGCTATTGTTGTTAGTTCAACAAATTTGTTACGATTATGCATTTCTGTACATTGAGACATGCATCGACTTCTTGTTGTTACTCAATAGGCCAATTGTGGTATAGGACTTTAACTTGCAATTCAGATTTGTTTTCTTGCTTTTGATTACTATGCCGGTCAAGGATTTTGGGCAATTATATGCAGACATAATGAGTTATTTATGACTGTTATATAATATGTCCTTACTAATTGAGTTGTAAAAGTAAAAGTTAGGATGTGACCAATTCCTTCATATTTGTGCTTTTTACCTTCTAGTGGGCTATTGGAATGGTTAGACTCTATTATAGAACACAAGACCGCTATATCTGAATAAGTAAAGGAAAAGTCATTGAAGATAGGCAAGAATCTAAAGAAAACGAAAAGAGACAGAAGAGAATCGACAGCAAGCATCTAAAATTGATCTAGGTTTTGTTCCACATATTTGATCAAGCACAAGTATATTTTTACAAGATGTGCTCAATGATCACCATAAACCATACAAATTATTTGATTGTGCTGATGCGAGTTTGGAAGAAACAATGTGGATGATAGGAACAATCATGCAAGTAAAGCAAGGATGAACGTCGCGGATCATATCGGGGAGACGGAAGAGAACATGGTGCGTCTTTTTTTTCCTTTTGTGCGTGTTGATGCTCCATGATTTGTAGAGTGAACAATAAAAAAGGGTATGTACCTGTATGTAATACCGAAGATCTCTTCTGCTAGGATGTTCGGCCGATAAAGGTTTCTCCTTTGTGATTCAAGGTTGTTTACTCGGGTTGATTTATTTTTTATCGTCGCGCAAGTGAAGCTGTTATTAAATGTTTCGGATTTTTGCCCTAGTTTCGGATCGAGGTATCTTCCGAGTGGTTTAGTTTTGCGGCAAGTGTGTTTTTCCTGGCACTTATCTTTCCGCGCCAAGAATTTAATTATTTGGTTTGCGCTAATGGTTAAGAGATGGGCTTTGGTTTGTAGGGGGTTTTTGGGAAATTCCCCTCCCTCACCTAACCCCTCTCTCTCTTTCTCCTTGTGTGGCTGAAATTGTTTTGGCTGGCAGTTTTTTTTTCCCAATCTTCTTGACCGCACAGCCAGGTTCCTTCTTCTCCCGAGTGCCCAGCTTCCAGGTTCCTTCTTCTCCCTGCAATCCCTGGTTTCCTCCCTGCCGAGTGCCCTCCAGGCTGAGCGCCTCTTCTCTACGCCCCAGCTCCTGCCGAATCCCCTCCAGGCCGGCGCCATCTCTGCGAATCCTCCAGGGCGGCGCCATCTCTGCCGACTCCTACAGTCTCCTTCCGTGGCGCCGCCTGCCTCCTCCCGGCCGTGAGCTTCCCCTGGCTCGGCGCCCTCTCCTCTCCTTTGTTGAGCAAGAAGAAGAAAAGGCGATGAGTGACCAACAATGACGATGCCCATCAACAAGGCAGCAGCTCATCAATGCAGACATGTAGTCGGGTGTGGGGCCTCCTCCCTCCGGTGGCCGGCGTCGCACCCCTCCAGTCGGCACACCTCCACCTCCTTCCTCTCCTCCTTGGTGGTAAGTGGAGGTGAATTTCTAGTGTGGATGAATTGTTGTAGACAAGGTGTTTGATGAAATGTGCACATGCATTTTTCGTGATTTGAGAATGGTGTTCGTGCTAAATTGTAATTTGGTTGTTGCATCCTCGCTAGTTCGATTCGGCATTTTAGATGTGGAATCAAATTGATAGTTGAAAATTCTTGTGGGCACCTTCTCAAAAGTTTTGACATTCTGCATTAGTAGCCCTTATGACTATATGATTCAAATAAGCAACTTGAAGGAAAAGGGGTTCTAACCTTTTTCGAGACCTACCTGCAAGCATGCACTATTGGCTTGGCATTTTCTTGATTTGAAATAGTTTGTGAGTGAGCACATTGAAAGAAAATTGATGTTTGACCCGACCAAGTGCCCAAGTGTTTTCTTGCCTTTTTCAAAGATGACCGCAAAGCCATCTCGAAAAAAAAAGATGTAGTGTATTGTCTATCGCTTTATTTTACAAGTATTATCGTATTAAGATGTCTACACTATCTAGATGCTGGAGCAATAGAACAATGAAATGCAGGTTAAGGAGGAAATTACTATAAAGAATTATGTTTATCGATGTCGGGTTCTTGAGGACTTTATATGGTGTTGTTTACAGAATGAGATATGTCTATGTATGTTAGTCGTGTATGAGCTTCTGTAATATCATTCTTACCCTGGTAATGATTGTGAATATTATGTTGTGACTTGACCCTTATTACTTTTGTTTGGCTCAATTCAAATGTGTGAGTTAAGAATTTGTTACTGCCATTTGATTATGATCATTCTATTGTATATTAGCTTAATTGGTTATTGGTTATGCATAAGATCCCAAGCTGAGAGAGTTGTCAGTGTGTCCTCCTATTGTTAAGTTTTAATGCCTGCTGTCTAGTAGGTTGCCCGGAGTTTCCATTAGTGTGAATTGGGATTTGCTTTTGGCAAGATTTGAGATTTTAGTTATACATTGAAGTATTGAGTCGGATCTTGATCCATTCTTGTGCGTAACGATGTTTTCAGGGAGAGTTTCTTCAGGAGTGGTCTTGACCCCGAGTTGCCTCTCGCGTCGGTAAAGGCAAGTGCATTGTATCAGTTGTGGCTTAGGTGGCCACTAGGTTTTACAATAACCCAGTTATTTATGTATTGCCTTGATATTGTCATGTTTGATTTTGCATGCGACATGATGATTGAGAATGGTTAATTGGTTAAGCTTTTATTTAAAACGAGTTCATATGCAAATGTAACCCGTATATCTCTTATACGATATCTAGTTGATTGCTTGCGTTATGTATATGCTTACGCTATGGATTTCATTTGTGTTTATAAGCTCGTCTACTAAGGTAGTTGCCTTTTGATGAAAAGGGTAATTAATCTGATACAAGTGCATCATTGTTTGAACGTATTATGATTTGTTTGATGAACTTTATATGCCTTGCCATTATGAACTTATGCTGCATCTCTGGATTGATTGCTATGTGCGATGTTTAGTGAACTTCGTCTAGATGACGTGATGATATCTTGCTAAATTTTACTTTCATATTCCGGTTCTCTAGTTGGTAGGCTAGTGAGAATACTGAAAGTATGAGATTTGATTGCGAAAATGATTTGATTTATGATCAAGATTGATGGAATTAGTAATTACTCGAGACTTGGTGATGTGAGTATGATTATGATCGTTGAGACTGTGATTTTGAGTGTTGAGAATGTGATTAGGAGTGTTGAGAATGTGAATGGAAATTTCTGGATGTGAGAAATGAATGTAGTTCGCAAAATTTGTCATGTTATTTTCATTTGTGCATTCATGATGGAAGAGGCGACCCATTCTGATGCGGGCCTCTGTGCTCACATGTAGTGAGTCGAAAGTCCTACCTCGTAGTCTCAGATCGTGGTTGTACGGGGAGCGAGTCAAGAAGTGGCGCCCTCCACCACGGGGTGGAAGGGAATGAGAGGTGCACACCGACGGGTGTGCACTCGCCATACCCCTGATGCGCTAAAAGAGGAAATGAGACATGCACGATGCATCATATGCATGAGAAATTGTGAAATGAAATGAGCATATGAACATGCAAGCATATTTGCATCTGTATTGCATTGACAATGATGAAATCATGTTTAATGAGTTGATTGTGATGTATGGATATGAGAATTCTGCTTTTGTATGGCATACTTGCATCTGTATTGCATTGACAATGATGAAATCATGTTTAATGAGTTGATTGTGATGTATGGATATGAGATTTCTGCTTTTGTATGGCATACTTGCATTTGTATTGCATTGACAATGATGAAATCATGTTTAATGAGTTGAATGTGATGTATGGATATGAGCTTCCTCTTTTGTATGTTTTGTGCACTTGAGCATGAAAGTATAACCACATGCCATTACATTGTGTGTTGCAACGGATAAATGGGATTGATAAGAATGGGAAGAACAGGTTGAGGATTGAGGCGTGGACTCATCTAGAAATGTTTATTGAGCCAGAGGTAAGTTTGTTACGTTTTTTGAGTTGGTTGCGGTAAGTAGAGTAACTTCTGTTTCTGTTCCTGGATGTTTTCAATTAAGTAATGATTTTGGTAAATGATGGAGTAGTCCTGCTCTTATGTTTTGGATCTTTTATGAATTCAACTACCTTCATTTATTTACGAATGCCAATTAAAGAAACTGTTACTTTATGTTTTGAAGTAGCTGTATTTTAGTTTAATTTCTTACTTTGTCTACTTGACACGCTTTGCTGAGTTCTAGACTCACGCTTGTTGTTTCCTGTTTTAGGTACCTTGAAGTGGCTCGATGGGATGGGAGTAGTAGCACGTGCACGACTTCAGTCACTACCACCTCATTTGAATTAACTTGTAAAGTCTGGCTGTAATTAATAAAGTTGTAATGTGCTGTTCGTCGTGGTGGAGTTCATTACCGTATATTGGATGTGTGATTGGTTAACTAAGGACCTGCTAGAATGATATCATATTATCTGCAATGCTTTCTGTCTGCTGAGTGGATGCCCTAGTTTCTAGAGAGGTCATGCCGAAATTTTGTAAATTTCGGTGACTTAGTTTTAAGCCGGTGTTAGAGTTTAGTTTTTTGGTTGCAGTCAAGTTCATATAGGTGTTAGGTTTTTTTTTTATGCCTTCTTCGGAAATTCTCAGTTCAATTGATCATGTTGTGGAGAATTATCGTGTGTTGGTAACCCTTCGGATATGTGTAGGTCCGAGGGGTGTCGCTAGTGAATCAAGGTTTTGGTAGCATCCGTGGCGCGTTGGCGTCGGGGTGTTACTGATTAGTATCGAGCGGGCTTCAGGTCCGTGGTGCTTGAATGTAGTGAGTAATCCTAGAATGAATTAAAAAAAAATTTTGCTGTATGAAAGTAGAAACATGGTTTAGGTTGAACCTTTAAAATGTGGCCCTAGGGCAATAACCTTAAAACTTGAGGTAAAATGGTTAATTAATTTAAAACTGACACACACTGATGCACAATAGGGAAGGGATGGGTTATCGTTGCGTTGTGTTACAATGCTTATTTTTGTTTTGCTGCTATTTGATACTTGTTGGTAGGTTATATGACAGTCTTGATAAGGCTATGGTATTATTGATGGCTATGATTTTTAAGTGGTACATTGTTTTGTGAGGTCCGGTGGGACTCTTTGTGCCGAAGGTATGTCGGCCCTGTCGTGTAGCCGAGTTGGGCGGTGTGGCTATTGAGAGCCAGCACCGGAGGATTCATAACCTCGGGTGAGGAGAGTTCTTGTTATTTTGTTGTAGATCGGAGAGCTGATGGAGTACGTTATTTGGGTGTTGTCTTCTTTGGTCTTATTGGGTTTGAGTCAAAGAAAAATGGTTTGGTGTTGCGCCTCATTGATTGATGGCGGGGAAAAAGTATGGATTTCTTCGTGTGTCGTTCTCCGGGATTAAGATTTGGATTTGGGGCTTTATAGGAAAAATGTTATTCGATCGATTCGCTTTTCCTTTCCGTGAATTGATTTGTGTAACTCCTTTCCTTCGTGGAATTTTGGAGTTTGATAATTGGTTTGGAGTTTTGTTGAATGACATGGCTTGAGCCCTGTCATTTTCTACGTCTTTGAGAGTCGAGCTTCTTTGGAAGTTTTCATTGGCTTTTCTGGAAAGGAAAGTTCGACCGTTAGAGTAAGTTGTGGGTGATTGAAGATCTTCCCGTAGAGGATTAGTAGAATGTTTGTGTTGTTGGGTTAAGGTGGTCAACCCTAATTGGATAAATGGCAAGAAGATATTGGGTCATGAGTTTTTGGTGTATTATAATGGAAGATTATACTCTTTGGAAGTATTGGTTGGGTGATGGTTGTAAGGTGAGACCTTCTTGGAAGGAAAATCAAGCGACCTTGGTGGAGGGTTGTCGGATTTCGTTAGCCCACGGTTGTGTGGGATTAATTTTGTTGTTGGACGGTGGAATCGGTCGATAAATGCATTACTTTTTCTAAGTATGTTCGAACCCTTGGTCTTGTGGGTTGGATTCAATGTGGGTTAGTCAGAAATGGCGGGATCAGTTATGAATCTTTCTTTTCGAAGGGTTGTCTCCTTGCTCGAGACAGGTATGAAAGAAAGTCGAGTATGATATTGTATTGTGAGGAAATAGGATTTGTGCCTGTTGGGCTAATCGTGGCAATAGTAAGGTTGGTCATGACCCTTTTGATCCAAGGGTAACTGTTGAAAAGATAGAGTTGTGTTTTGGTTTCTAGAGAATTCCGGTGTTACTTGGTTAGAAATAATGATATGTTTGGAATTGGTTATAAACTTGTTGAATTAAAGGATTCTGTGTGTGGCTCTTTGGTTAGAAAAGTTAATCAATGAGGAGAGATGGGAATCAGTGTCTTCTTGGTTCGTAGGGGATCCAAGTTTGGAACCCAACTGTCTAATCGGATAGTTTGGGCGTTTTGATGATATTTGATTGGATGCTTAATAGAGTGGTGTGACTCGTGTATTCTTGTCATCACGAGTTGGTTGATCCGTGGTATGGAGTTTTAGGGAGGAGATTTAAGTTAGGTGAGTGAAATTGAATAGAGAAATGAGAATTGAGTTTGGGCATTTCTGAGTTGTCGGATTAGTGAGAAAGACCTGGCTTCCGAATTTTGTACCATGCGAGTTGTGAAGTTAGAGTGAGTGTTGATTTGTTAATGGATGGAATGGGTTCAGTTGCTTGCTCCTTTATTTGGTGAGGAGTACCTGGAATTGTTTTTCGGTGTTTTTTTGGTTTTGTGTTGCCGTTTGGTTGTTTGTTGGTGAGTTTGGTGGTGTTCTGAATTCGGGGACGAATTCCTTTAAGGGGGGGAGAGTGTAATACCGAAGATCTCTTCTGCTAGGATGTTCGGCCGATAAAGGTTTCTCCTTTGTGATTCAAGGTTGTTTACTCGGGTTGATTTATTTTTTATCGTCGCGCAAGTGAAGCTGTTATTAAATGTTTCGGATTTTTGCCCTAGTTTCGGATCGAGGTATCTTCCGAGTGGTTTAGTTTTGCGGCAAGTGTGTTTTTCCTGGCACTTATCTTTCCGCGCCAAGAATTTAATTATTTGGTTTGCGCTAATGGTTAAGAGATGGGCTTTGGTTTGTAGGGGGTTTTTGGGAAATTCCCCTCCCTCACCTAACCCCTCTCTCTCTTTCTCCTTGTGTGGCTGAAATTGTTTTGGCTGGCAGTTTTTTTTTCCCAATCTTCTTGACCGCACAGCCAGGTTCCTTCTTCTCCCGAGTGCCCAGCTTCCAGGTTCCTTCTTCTCCCTGCAATCCCTGGTTTCCTCCCTGCCGAGTGCCCTCCAGGATGAGCGCCTCTTCTCTGCGCCCCAGCTCCTGCCGAATCCCCTCCAGGCCGGCGCCATCTCTGCCGAATCCCCTCCAGGCCGGCGCCATCTCTGCCGACTCCTACCAGTCTCCCTTCCGGCCAGCGCCGCCCTGCGCCTCCTCCCTGGCCGGCGAGCTTCCCTGGCTCGGCGCCCCTCTCCTCTCCCTTGTTTGGCAGCAAGAAGGCGATGGCAAGAGCCAGCAATGGCGATGCAGACCATCGGCAAAGCAGCCAACCATCAGCCAGCAGACATGTAGTGGTGTGGGGCCTCCTCCCTCCGGTGGCCGGCGTCGCACCCCTCCAGTCGGCACACCTCCACCTCCTTCCTCTCCTCCTTGGTGGTAAGTGGAGGTGAATTTCTAGTGTGGATGAATTGTTGTAGACAAGGTGTTTGATGAAATGTGCACATGCATTTTTCTGTGATTTGAGTATGGTGTTCGTGCTAAATTGTAATTTGGTTGTTGCATCCTGCTAGTTCGATTCTGGCATTTTAGATGTGGAATCAAATTGATAGTTGAAAATTCTTGTGGGCAGCCTTCTCAAAAGTTTTGACATTGCTGCATTAGTAGCCCTTATGACTATATGATTCAAATAAGCAACTTGAAGGAAAAGGGGGTTCTAACCTTTTTCTGAGACCTACCTGCAAGCATGCACTATTGGCTTGGCATTTTCTTGATTTGAAATAGTTTGTGAGCTGAGCACATTGAAAGAAAATTGATGTTTGACCTGACCAAGTGCCCAAGTGTTTTCTTGCCTTTTTCAGCATATGACTGCAAAGCCATCTCAGAAAAAAAAGATGTAGTGTATTGTCTATCGCTTTATTTTACAAGTATTATCTGTATTAAGATGTCTACACTATCTAGATGCTGGAGCAATAGAACAATGAAATGCAGGTTAAGGAGGAAATTACTATAAAGAATTATGTTTATCAGTATCAGGTTCTTGAGGACTTTATATGGTGTTGTTTACAGAATGAGATATGTCTATGTATGTTAGTCGTGTATGAGCTTCTGTAATATCATTCTTACCCTGGTAATGATTGTGAATATTATGTTGTGACTTGACCCTTATTACTTTTGTTTGGCTCAATTCAAATGTGTGAGTTAAGAATTTATTCTTGCCATTTGATTATGATCATTCTATTGTATATTAGCTTAATTGGTTATTGGTTATGCATAAGATCGCAAGTGAGAGAGTTGTCGGTGTGTCCTCCTATTGTTAAGTTTTAATGCTGCTTTGTCTAGTAGGTTGCGGAGTTTCCATTAGTGTGAATTGGGATTTGCTTTTGGCAAGATTTGAGATTTTAGTTATACATTGAAGTATTGAGTCGGATCTTGATCCATTCTTGTGCGTAACGATGTTTTCGAGGAGAGTTTCTTCAGAGTGGTCTTGACCCGAGTTGCCTCTCGCGTCGGTAAAAGGCAAGTGCATTGTATCGATTGTGGCTTAGGTGGCCACTAGGTTTTACAATAACCCGATTATTTATGTATTGCCTTGATATTGTCATGTTTGATTTTGCATGCGACATGATGATTGAGAATGGTTAATTGGTTAAGCTTTTATTTAAAAGCGAGTTCATATGCAAATGTAACCCGTATATCTCTTATCGATATCTAGTTGATTGCTTGCGTTATGTATATGCTTACGCTATGGATTTCATTTGTGTTTATAAGCTCGTCTACTAAGGTAGTTGCCTTTTGATGAAAAGGGTAATTAATCGATACAAGTGCATCATTGTTTGAGCGTATTATGATTTGTTTGATGAACTTTATATGCCTTGCCATTATGAACTTATCTGCATCTCTGGATTGATTGCTATGTGCGATGTTTAGTGAACTTCGTCTAGATGACGTGATGATATCTTGCTAAATTTTACTTTCATATTCGGTTCTCTAGTTGGTAGGCTAGTGAGAATCTTGAAAGTATGAGATTTGATTGCGAAAATGATTTGATTTATGATCAAGATTGATGGAATTAGTAATTACTCGAGACTTGGTGATGTGAGTATGATTATGATCGTTGAGACTGTGATTTTGAGTGTTGAGAATGTGATTAGGAGTGTTGAGAATGTGAATGGAAATTTGGATGTGAGAAATGAATGTAGTTCGCAAAATTTGTCATGTTATTTTCATTTGTGCATTCATGATGGAAGAGGCGACCCATTCGATCACGGGCCTCTGTGCTCACATGTAGTAGTCTGAAAGTCCTACCTCGTAGTCCCGTATACGTGGTTGTACGGAGCGAGTCGATGAAAGTAGGCGCCCTCCACCACGGGTGGAAGGGAATGAGAGGTGCACACCGACGGTGTGCACTCGCCCACCTGGTATCGCTAAAAGAGGAAATGAGACATGCACGATGCATCATATGCATGAGAAATTGTGAAATGAAATGAGCATATGAACATGCAAGCATATTTGCATCTCATGTGCATTGACAATGATGAAATCATGTTTAATGAGTTGATTGTGATGTATGGATATGAGAATTACGCTTTTGTATGGCATACTTGCATCATGTTGCATTGACAATGATGAAATCATGTTTAATGAGTTGATTGTGATGTATGGATATGAGATTTACGCTTTTGTATGGCATACTTGCATCAGTATTGCATTGACAATGATGAAATCATGTTTAATGAGTTGAATGTGATGTATGGATATGAGCTTCCTCTTTTGTATGTTTTGTGCACTTGAGCATGAAAGTATAACCACATGCCATTACATTGTGTGTTGCAGCGGATAAATGGGATTGATAAGAATGGGAAGAACGGGTTGAGGATTGAGGCGTGGACTCATCTAGAAATGTTTATTGAGCGGAGGTAAGTTTATTACGTTTTTTGAGTTGGTTGCGGTAAGTAGAGTAACTTCTTCGTTTACATTCTGGATGTTTTCAATTAAGTAATGATTTTGGTAAATGATGGAGTAGTCCTGCTCTTATGTTTTGGATCTTTTATGAATTCAACTACCTTCATTTATTCTGAATGCCAATTAAAAGCTGTTACTTTATGTTTTGAAGTAGCTGTATTTTAGTTTAATTTCTTACTTTGTCTACTTGACACGCTTTTTGAGTTCGGACTCACGCTTGTTGTTTCTGTTTAGGTACCTTGAAGTGGCTCGTTGGGATGGGAGTAGTAGCACGTGCGACTTGATCACTACCACCTCATTTGAATTAACTTGTAAAGTCCATTGTAATTAATAAAGTTGTAATGTCTTTGTTAAATCGTGGTGGAGTTCATTACCGTATATTGGATGTGTGATTGGTTAACTAAGGACCTGCTAGAATGATATCATATTATCTGCAATGCTTTCTGTCTGCTGAGTGGATGTCCTAGTTTCTAGAGAGGTCATGCCGAAATTTTGTAAATTTCGGTGACTTAGTTTTAAGCCGGTGTTAGAGTTTAGTTTTTTGGTTGCAGTCAAGTTCATATAGGTGTTAGGTTTTTTTTTATGCCTTCTTCGGAAATTCTCAGTTCAATTGATCATGTTGTGGAGAATTATCGTGTGTTGGTAACCCTTCGGACATGTGTAGGTCCGAGGGGTGTCGCTAGTGAATCAAGGTTTTGGTAGCATCCGTGGCGCGTTGGCGTCGGGGTGTTACACTGTAAATTCCAAATGATCCTCCATGACTATTCTTCTTCTTCTTCTTCTTCTTCTCCTGTATTGAAAGATCGCTCTCCAGTCCGATCTCTTTTCTGTTTTAGAAGCCTGATCGCAATTGATACTCCCTCATGTTTCCTTTCTTGTTCTTCTGGTTTGTATCTACTATCAATCTCAAATCTACCCATTGATTGTTTCATGGCGTCTATCATTTCACTTTCCAAGAAATTCTCTATATCTTCCTCCAATAAATCCCCTCTTTTGTTTTCTACATGATGCTCAGGTTGCGTGACTTCTTCATTGCCATCTATATCAGTTTCCATTGTGTTAGTATAGCATTTAGTCATGTCAGTTGTTGATAAGGTCTGGCCAATTGAATCTTTTGAAACCTCTTTATGAATCTGTAACAGCAGCAACAAGATGTATGTTTTAGCTTTTTTTTAGGTTGTAGTAAACTAAGCTGATGGTTGCAAACTTACCAGATCACGAGGTGTTTGTATCTCCTGCAGTTCTGTTGTTGCTTGATCTGTATGCAATAATGGGTCTTGGATCATTCTCATGGTGTCCTGTTACACATACACAGACCCACTGTTACTGTGAACAGACTCCATTGATTGCAATAGGCTTACTAGGCTGTTGTTCGTCAGTCTCCAGCAGCATTGTAAGCAGTTGGGTCTTGCTGAAATGAACAAATATTAGAAAATTAACATTGTTCAGTTAAGCTAGTTCTATTAAGCTAGTTCTGTTAGTTCAGTTAAGCGGTTCCATTTTTTATACTAAGAAGGACATTTTGTTAGTATACAAAATGTCAATCGAGAAATTTATTGTTGTTAGTTCAACAAATTTGTGTAATCACTAACCAATGTTGTCTTCACGTCAATTCTAGAGATTATTGTTCAATATAGAGTTGAGGTTACAAGTAATATTTGCTTTTTTAGTTCAATGTACAGATTGATATTTGAGAAGCATAGTTTTGTTTGCTATTGTTGTTAGTTCAACAAATTTGTTACAGTTATGCATTTCTGTACATTGAGACATGCATCAGACTTACTGTTGTTACTCAATAGGCCAATTGTGGTATAGGACTTTAACTTGCAATTCAGATTTGTTTTCTTGCTTTTGATTACTATGCCTGGTCAAGGGTTTTGGGCAATTATATGCAGACATAATGAGTTATTTATGACTGTTATATAATATGTCCTTACTAATTGAGTTGTAAAAGTAAAAGTTAGGATGTGACCAATTCCTTCATATTTGTGCTTTTTACCTTCTAGTGGGCTATTGGAATGGTTAGACTCTATTATAGAACACAGCACTGCTATATCTGAATAAGTAAAGGAAAAGTCATTGAAGATAGGCAAGAATCTAAAAAAACGAAAAGAGACAGAAGAGAATCGCCAGGCAAGCATCTAAAAATTGATCTAGGTTTTGTTCCACATATTTTGACTGAAGCAGCAAGTATTTTTTACAGCATGTGCTCAATGATCAGCCATAAACCATACAAATTATTTGATTGTGCTGATCGCAGAGTTTGGAAGAAACAATGTGGATGATAGGAACAATCATGCAAGTAAAGCAAGGATGAGCGTCACGGATCATATCGGGGAGATGGAAGAGAACATGGTGCGTCTTTTTTTTCCTTTTGTGCGTGTTGATGCTCCATGATTTGTAGAGTGAACAATAAAAAAGGGTATGTACCTGTAAATTCCAAATGATCCTCCATGACTATTCTTCTTCTTCTTCTTCTTCTTCTTCTTCTTCTGTATTGAAAGATCGCTCTCCAGTCCGATCTCTTTTCTGTTTTAGAAGCCTGATCGCAATTGATACTCCCTCATGTTTCCTTTGTTGTTTTTCTGACATGTGGGCCCCACAGCTAGAACCAATAAGCTTATCTTGGAGCTCAAGTTGGGCTGCGTTTTTTTTGGCCCACTTCGAAACAGAACTAACGGCCACAATGGTCCAGAATTAACACAGAGCTAAGAAACGGAACTAACACTACTTTGATATAACGCTTGGATCATCCAATCAAACGGTCAAAAATTTGGATGTTTTTTTGCACAAAAACATCCGGGAGTTTGCTATACACACCCTTTGTATAAATTAGTGTTTCTTAGTGACATAGATGTCTTTGAAACAAGTAGAAGAAACTCTCCATTGGGAATGCCTTATATTACTCTTTAAATGCAGTGACCCACCCCAATCAGTCTTTGGCGAATTTTTTTGCTCACAATCATCGAGAATTGTTTTGCATAATCGAAGACTTTGACCAGTGACCCCCATCAGTCTTTGGCTCGATCCTATCTTCGAACTGTGCATACACGGTAAAGACTATCTCCAGTCTCCACTACTAACTGCACTACCACTCATGCTTGCTATCCAAAAATGGCCTACTCCTGTCTTCTCATCCTTCTCGTCCTCCTGACATCCAATTCCGCCGCGAATCCCCACGACGGCGAGCTCCAAACCCTCCTAGCCATCCGGCGAGACTGGGGTAACCCTGCTGCACTCAGCTCATGGGAAGCCAAAAGCTCCATTTCTTTTGCTCACTGTAATTGGACTGGTGTTTCCTGCGACAATAATGGCCAGCTCACTGCCTTGTCCTTCCAGAACTTCCACATAGCCAAACCAATCCCAGCCTCCATCTGCAGCCTGAAGAGGGTCACGTACATAGACCTCTCATATAACAATCTCACCGGAGAGTTCCCCAAGGTGTTGTACGGCTGCTCGGCTCTGCGCTACCTCGACCTGTCGAACAATGAGTTCGCTAGCAGCCTACCCGATGATATCAACAAATTGTCCTTGGGCATGGAGCACCTGAATCTGTCGAGCAATGGGTTCATTGGCAATGTTCCGTCGGCGATTGCGGGGTTTCCGAAGCTCAAGTCTTTGGTTCTTGACACTAATCACTTCAATGGGAGCTACCCGGCCGCGGCTATCGGCGGCCAGTTGGAGCTCGAGACGCTGACGCTGGCGGCCAACCCGTTCGTCCCAGGGCCTGTCCCTGAAGAGTTCAGCTAGCTGACGAAGCTGACGTACCTGTGGCTGTCGGGGATGAACCTGACCGGTGGAATCCCGGACAGCCTGTCGGCGCTCACAGAGCTCACCCTCTTGGACATGTCGGAGAACAAGATGCAGGGCGAAATCCCCACGTGGGTTTGGAAGCATCAGAAGCTGGAGAACCTGTACCTATATAACAACAAGTTCACCGGCAGGATTGAGCCGGATGTAGCCGCCGTCAACATGATCGAGCTCGACCTGTCCACAAATATGCTCACTGGACCGATACCAGAGACCATCGGCAACATGAAGAACCTGACTTTGTTGTTCTTGTACTCAAACAACATCACAGGGTCAATCCCGGCGAGCATCAGTCTGCTCCCGAACCTCGCCGACATCCGTTTGTTCGATAACAGGCTCTCCGGCTCACTCCGACCGGAGCTCGGGAAGCACTCCCCACTCGCCAACCTTGAATTGTGCAATAACCTCCTCTCCGGCGAGCTGCCGGAGACCCTCTGCTTCTACAAGAAGCTCTACGATCTTGTGGTGTACAACAACAATTTCTCCGGCTTGTTTCCGGCAAGCCTCGGGGAGTGCAACACGCTGGACAACATCATGGCGTACAATAACCACTTCGTCGGGGACTTCCCGGAGAAGATATGGTCGTTCCGACGCTCACCACTGTCATGATTCAGAACAATAGCTTCACCAGCTCTCTGCCCGCTGAGATATCGCGTAACATCTCGAGGATTCAGATCGGGGACAACAGATTCTACGGTGCCATCCCCAAGTCTGCTACCGGACTAGATGTTTTTTCGGCACAAAACAATTACTTCTCCGGCGCGTTGCCAGAGGACATGACGGGGCTCGCCAACCTCACCAACCTGAACCTCGCTGGGAACCAGATATTCGGATCGATTCCGCCATCCATCAAAGCGTTGGGAAGGCTCAATTATCTCAACCTTAGCAGCAACCAGATATCCGGCGCGATCCCATCGGCGATCGGGCTGATGATGCTCAACGTCCTTGACCTCTGCTCTAACCAACTCGTCGGTGAGGTCCCGGAGTCATTGCAGAGCCCAGCGTACGAAAGGAGTTTCTTGGGTAACCCTGGGCTGTGCTCCGGATCAGGCTCCAGCCTACCCCTCCTGACGTGTTCTGGAAGTCACAGCAGCACTCATGATCACCGTTCTAGGAGCATAATCATTGTATTGGTCGTGCTTCCCGTTATTACTCTCATCAGCACCGCCATTACGGGATGGCTTCTCTGGCGCAAGAACGACAATCGAGATGTTACATCGTGGAAGATGACACCATTTAGAACGCTGGATTTCACCGAGCACAACATAATCAGCAGGATCAGCGAGGATAATGTGATCGGCAGGGGTGGCTCAGGGAAGGTGTACCGTATCCACCTCAGCGGCGACAAGGCAGGACGCGGCAGTAATAGCCAAAGGACGGTGGCCGTAAAGAAGATGGGGAACTCCGGCAAGCTGGACACGAACCTCGACAAGGAGTTCGAGTCGGAGATGAGGACGCTGGGCGACCTCAGGCACGACAACATCATCAACCTGCTCTGCTGCATCTCCGGCAGGGACACGAAGCTGCTCGTGTACGAGTACATGGAGAACGGCAGCTTGGACCGGTGGCTGCACCGCCGAAAGCGTGCCGGCCCGCTGGACTGGCCAACGAGACTGAGCGTCGCCGTCGACGTCGCCAGAGGCCTCAGCTACATGCACCACGATTTCACGCGGCCGGTCATCCACCGCGACGTCAAGTGCAGCAACATCCTGCTTGACTGCAAGTTCAGAGCAAAGATCGCCGATTTTGGGCTTGCTCGGATTCTTGCCAAGTCCGGCGAGTCGGAGTCGGCCTCAACCGTTTGCGGAACCTTCGGTTACATTGCTCCAGGTTACTACTTCTTGCTCGTTTCCTGTAATCTACTCGTACACACACACGAAAACACTAAACACAGCATGTGTCTGACTTAAGCTGTGCATTTGGTTGCAGAGTACGTGTACAGGGCAAAGGTGAGCGAGAAAGTGGACGTGTACAGCTGCGGCGTCGTGCTGCTGGAACTCGCCACCGGCCGGGGGCCGCAGGACGGCGGCACGGAATCGGGCAGCTGTTTAGCGAAATGGGCGTCGAAGCGGTACAAGAAGGATGGCCCGTTGGCCGACTTGGTCGACAGTGAAATTCTTGATGTGGCCTACTTGGAGGACATGGTGGCCATGTTCGAGCTCGGCGTGGTTTGCACCGGCGAGGATCCATCGTCGAGGCCGTCGATGAGTGTGGTCCTCCACCGGCTCCTCCAGTTTGATCGTAACAGGATGTCTGTCGGGGATGCCAAGGACGTGTTCGGCGTTGATTCTTCGTAGTGCATTGTTTGACTCGAACAGCTAGCTGAGATGTCGACCTGTGCTGTTCGGAAGGCTGGTCTGCCATTGCACTAGAAATTTTTCTAATTAATGACATCGGATAGTAGCACTTTTTGTTGTGGCTTAAATTGTTTTGGATTCACACAACTTTTAACAGACGCGGGAAAAACACATCTATTTTTTTTCCACAGTGTACCTGGGAGATACACACTTTATGTGCGTTCCACTCACGTCACACACTCATCCGTATTCACTGCAGACACGGTAGAAATTTTACGGAAGCTCTAAAGCTTAACGTAGCGAGGCCACGTGCTTTCTCAGTTAGGGTGTTTGGCAAAATTGTAGATCTTGATTCTTCAGTTTCAGCCGATTCTCTATGAAATCGATTCTTTAGTGGAAGTGATTTACTCTAAAAATAGTTATGAATTTGGTGAAGAGATTTATAAATGAGAGGTTGTGAATCGGTGGGAGTAGATTTTTTGGCTCCTAAGCTGCAAGTCAAAAAACATGAATCACTTCTTCAGATTCCTATGTGAAGTTGGTTAGTTTTTTCTTGTTTGGTAAAGCTTCTGAACTTCTCATAGGGAAGCTAAAGCTGTGAGCTCTATCAAACGCACTCTTAAATGCGTGTGCTTTGACTAAACAAGACGCACCATGTCTATCCTCGATGTTAGACTGTATTTGGTTGTTAGACTATATTTGGTTCATGTTAATTATGGATCTCCTTTCTATACTTTCGATTCTTGTTTCTATAAACTGGTAGTTGAGATATAGAAGGTTTGTGCATATATATGTAACCCTTTGGTTATCAATCGAATATCGTCGGTTTAGCTTAGCTTTTATGGTATCAAGATTCATGTTAGCATCTTGCGACCAAGTACTTCCGCTTCATCCCTAACCATGGCGGCGATAGCGCCACCCACATCGTCGCCACCACCCACTGAACAGCGAGACCGCTGCACTGTGATCATGATGAAATTGCCGCGCGCGTCGCAAGGAGGCCAACGCCCATAATGATGACATCGCTCGGGCGCCGTCCTCCACGAAGCCGCCATTGCCAATCTTCACACCTAAGCGGTCACCGTCCATCATAGCCGCAGCCTACCGGTGCCCGTCGTTCTTGACCTCGGCTCGCCAAACTACAACAAATGGCACGGCGGTTCCTCATCACGTTGAGCAAGTACTCGCGACTTCCCGTCCTCTCCGGCGTCGTTAAATCGTGACTCCGCGGCCGGTATCGCATGGATTGTGTCGTTCTCGAGTGGCTATACGGCACAATCACCCTCGACCTCTGCGAGATCGTCATGGAGAATGGTGTCACCGCGCGTGCTATCTAGCAAGTGCTTGAGGGGCTATTCATCGGCAACCGGGAGACCCGACCCGCGACACGCATGGCCGACCCGGCTGGTTCCCCGCACCCACGCCCACGCCACGCGTGGCCACGACTACGCCTCCCCGGTGCTATGCCGATCGCTCTAGTCGCCAACAACCATGGCAAACAAGGCTTTCGACAGCCTGTGCACCACCTCAACATGCAGGCTACTATCCTCTCATCGATCCTGAAGACGTATTGGTCCACGCTTGCCGATCCCAATTAGGGAAGTGCTATGGAGGAAGAGCTTGCTGCTCTCCAGGACAACACCACCTAGGACCTCGTCCCTCGCCCCTCCAAGGCAAACGTGGTCACTAGGAAATGGATTTTTCGACACAAATTCAAGGCTGATGGCACTCTCGACAGATATAAAGCACGCTGGGTTCTTCATGGTTTCACGCAGTGTCTGAGTATTGATTATGATGAGATCATCAGTCCGGTCGTTAAGCCTACCACAGTCCGCACTATTCTGTCCCTAGCTCTCGCACGACAGTGGCCGATTAATTAGTTGTACACCAAGAACGCTTTTTTTCATGGCACACAGATTGAGACAGTATATTACTCCTAGCCTACTAGCTTCGTGGATTCCTCTCGCCCCAATTTCGTGTGTTGTTTGAACAAATCACTTTATGGCCTCAAACAGGTGCCCCGTGCATGGTACAGTCGCTTCGCCTCCTATCTTTTGACTATTAGATTTATCGAGACCAAGTTCGACACTTCACTTTTCGTTTATGAATGGGGTGTAGACACTATTTATTTACTCCTATACGTGGATGACATTGTTCTGACCGCATCTTTAGTTGCTATTCTTTGCCACACAATTGATGCTCTGCAGCGGGAGTTCTCTATGAAGGATATGGGTGCACTTCATTATTTTCTAGGGATCTTAGTTCAGCGTCGTGGTGGCAGTCTATTCTTGTCTTAGCACCAGTACACGTTAGATATTCTAGAACATGCTGGTATGGCGTATTGCAAGCCCTGCAGCACACCTGTCGATACTTATCCCAAGGTTCCCTTTGATGCTGGTCCTCCTATCAGTGATCCAACACAGTACCGTAGTCTTGTCGGTGCCCTTCAGTACCTCACCTTCACCTGCCTAGATATTTCCTATGCTATCCAGCAGGTTTGTCTTCATATGCATGATCCTCGGGAACCTCATCTCACGGCAGTGAAGCGTATTCTTCGGTATCTCCATGGCACCATTGATCACGGTCTTGTTCTTCATCCTTCTACGCCGACTTATCTCATTGTTTACTCGATCTTTGTTGGGTCGACGGTTGCCCCGACACATGCAAGTCCACTTCAGGCTATGTCGTGTTCCTTGGTGACAATTTTATCTCTTGGTCCTTCAAACACCAGAACATAGTATCCCGCTCCAGTGTTCCTTCAAACACCAGAATATAGTATCCTGCTCCAGTGCCGAGGCTGAATATCAGGCTGTTGCCGAAGTATGTTGGCTGCGCCAGTTACTCCAGGAGCTTTGCACTCCTCTTCGTCATGCCACCTTGGTATACTGTGATAACGTTAGTGCGGTCTATCTATCGACAAATCTGGTGCAGTATCAGCGCACTAAGCATGTCGAGATTGATCTCCACTTTGTCCGGAAGCGTGTTGCTGCTAGTGATGTTTGTGTGCTCTATGTTCTAACCTCTTCACAGTACGTCGACATCTTCACCAAGGGGTTGCCGACTACTGTCTTCACAAAGTTCCGATCTAGCCTGAATGTCCGCCCTGCTGACGCTCATACTACGGGCATGTGTTAGACAGGTCTTCAGCCGTTGGCCTCCTGAGCGCCTCGGCTCCTGCATGCATGATGTCAATGCCTCAGTCCCGACTGCATGGCATGATCGGTTGCCTTCCTTCTGCCGTTCGTCCAGTCTCAACGTTCGTCTTGCTACCGTTTCAACTGCGGAGGATGTTAGATGATATTTGGTTCACGTCAATCATGGGCTCCTTTCTATTCTTCGGATTCTTGTTTCTATAAACGGTGGTTGAGATATAGAAGATATATATATAACCCTTTTGATTAGCTCAGCTTTCACTTGGAATCGTACGCGAATGAGTGGGCCTAAACACCCTCACTCCACAGCCAAGCTGGCCTAGGCGGACATCCTGTCAGCCGGCGTCGCCCTCGCTGGACAGCCCGTGGTCGGCAGCTGGGTCAAAAGATCGGCCACGAGCAGGGCCGTGGGCCGTGGCGGCTTCGCCAGTTAGCCTAGTGGCCTTCCTCGAGCTTGAAGAGTCAACGACGCGTCCTGACCCGGCAACCTCCAGGACAGGTCTCCGTCTATCGGCTTAACTCGGCTTGGCATGCACCGGGCCGGACACAAGGCGGGGGTTTTGAGTTTTGAACAACGCGACCGTGATTTGGGTTGATGTTTTTACTAAAATTTTCAGTTTGTCGTACCCATCGCAGGGATTTTTTTCCTGGTGAAATTTCGCGAATTTTGGTCATTTCAGCCCAGAGCGGAAGGTGAGAATTTCGGTTAGATTTTGTTGTTTTTTGTTTGAATTTGACCGAAATTTCGCCAAAATTCCGGAATTTCAGCTGTTTCGGTGAGAGCCGATATTTGTACCAAACAAAAAAAAAACCCTGACCCATCGTCGTCAATCAAAAGAGCGGGTGATGCGATGGTAGACGGATCATCAACGCAATCGGCTAAAACGTTTGTAGGAGTAAATATAAATATATATTACAATAAAGAAATATTATCTTGCCCGCAAAAGAAAGAGGAATTGCCATTAATATTAATTGAAGATTGCGTTGGGTTTATTTCTAGATTTTAAAAGAAGGAAAGAGCCGTGATTTGCTGGTCATAATCAATTCTTGTTATTTGTAGCAGCCCTCCGCCGGTTTGCCCTCTATTTATACAAACCTTACAGCGGCCGAGCGAAGCATCCGGCGATCAGACAGACCTACACATATTCTTCTCCAAAACGCAGCAAGCATCTCTCGTGTTGCCAATACAATTATAGTATTGTACTGTACGCATGGAGAAGCGTGTGAAGGGGCACGGCGATGCACTAGTTCTTGTTTTGCTGCTGCTCCTCGGATGCTTCGCTATTCATGCGCAGTGTAAGTAGTCCTCCAGATAGTATATGATCTGTTTCTTGCTCAGGTACACTGCGCGTATTCTAATCCGAACACCACTGAACAGTATACAATTACATAGCCAATTATACACCGCTTTATAGCTAATTCATGGTTTAACTTTTCTGTATCGTATTTCACTGTTAGGCCGAGGCTTGGATGACAAGGTTAGTGTCGGGGATTGGTTATTGCCCATAAACGACCATTAGAGCCCGGCCGGTGTCGACCACGCTCGTGCTCAGGCGTCGTCCCTACGTGGGGTCCCCCGAGCATTCCGACCTTCATCAAGCTCCCCTCCCCCGAGCATGCTTGCTCGATCGGGAGTCCTCAACCTGGCGACCCGGTCCACCGAAGATGCCTCGAAGATCACCCGAAAGCCGGGCGCGGTCTACGAAGAAGACGTGGCATTAACTACACAGCCACCCGTGGTCTGCGCACCCGCAATCTACGCTCACTGTACCCACGTCGCATGGTGCCCGGCGGGTGGCGCGCAACAATCCTCGCCGCCCGAGCGATAGATCGCCCCTGTAATAACTGCCTTGTCGCCTGTAATCCTCTATAAATACCCCCTCCCGCGAAGGGTTCGGGGTTGGCATGCATCTACTTCCCACAATTGTACTCGAAGCACACCACATTGTAACCACCTTTATACATCAGTGCTATCACTGGACGTAGGGCTATTATCTCTCCTGTGAGAGGCCCGAACCAGATAAAAAACGATCCCTTGTGCCCCGTGATTGTCTTGCTCGCCTCGCTCCGTAGCTCGGTAGGACCTCGGACGCTATACCCCTCGCGGAAAAGGGGCCTTAGGTTGATCCCTCATTCAACAAGTAAGCTCGGCGGGGGACCGGTTCCCGAATCGTCGACAATTTGGCGCCGTCCGTGGGGATCGGCCGAGTCCTTCGCGAGAATCCCGAGGATGCGAACTCACAAGACAATCAAGACCTCTGCGTCTTCGGCGGCGTGGAGGGCGGCGGCGAATACTCGCCAGGCGATGGCGTGGGTGGTCTGGCCCGATCCGAAGGCCACCGAAAAAAAGTCTTTCCCGGTGGGCTGCGGCGAGAGCGATTCCTCGCTCGCGGCGAATACCCTCGCCGCGAGAAAAGTCAGTGACATCCGCGGCAAAGGCGCTCCCGACCGTCTCGAGTTCAGCGAGAACCGCATCATCGACACCACCGGCGTCGCTTCTGCGCGATCTGGTGCTCTCGCGGCGTCTGCATGGCGGGAAGGAAAACGATCAGAAAGCGGCGATCCCGACAATTTGTCCCGCCACCGGCACAATGCGGCGGGGGCGGCGAGTTGTCCCGGGCGAAACCCGTGGTCGTCCACGCCAATCTCCGGGGGCGCGGCGAAGTGGGGCGAACTCGCGAGACCCTAGTGAATACCACTCCCGAATCGTCTTAACCGCCTTCAAAGTCGCCCGTCGCTCCTCGGGCGGCGCGCCCGCACCATGGCGGCAGTGCGTGCGGCGGCTCGAACTTCTCCAACAAGCGGACTGGCGGCCATGGGGCGCTTCGTGGCTGAAAACACGGAAAAGCTCACCGCGACGCCGGGCTCCCAGGACCATCTAGCGCTCAGGGGCCCCGGAGTGTTTCCCGGGACCATAAGTGCCACTCCCGCAGGTGCCTCCGAAGTCCTGCTCGGGGAGGACGAGAAGCAACACCGGCACCGCAAGGCGTTCGGGCGTTCCGGGGCCTCGCGGGCTCCGAGCATGCCTCGTCCGTCCTGGCGCTCCGTGTGCTCCACCTCGAACCCGCCATCGCCAGCGTCGGCGTGATGGTGTGTTCTCGCCTCAAGTTGTGCGCAAGGACCGCTGGGCCCCGGCCGCCATGATCACCATGCGGAGAAATCGCCATAGCGGCGGTGTTGGATGCGAGCTTTTGGCGTCCCTCGCGACGTCAAATGGCGAGCAAATTCAAGCCCGGCCATCGAGCGTTTCAGCGGGACCCGAACCCGGCGAGTTCATCTCGATCTACTCCTTGCCATCGGTGGCGGCGAGGATGAGGGTCATGGCTAACTACCTCCCCACGGTCCTCGATGGTTCCGCCAAGGCGTGGCTTTTCAGCCAAAGGAGGATCAATCCGCTCATGGAAGGCAGCTCTCTGAAGCCCTCCGGGCAAATTTTGATTGTTACACTCGCCCGAACAGCGGCGCGACCGGCGTTTGATCGAGACGGACAAAGAGACGGCTGCGACTCCGTCGAAGGTTCATTAAGGTAAAGAACTCTATCGAGCATCTCGGATGAAGCGGTCATCCGGGCCTTCAAGTTCGGGTCGCGGCGTCCACTTCACGCAAGACACAGAGATCCACCCGACACAGCCGTAGCAGTATTCGTATGGCGGCCAGCTTCTGTAACGCCGGCGAGCCGTGCAATGGAAAAGCGCTCGGCGAGGGCAAGGCATGTCGCCCGGCCCGACTGGAGGGCCCTCGAACAAAGGCCCTCGGGCTCCGCAGAGAAGAAGTTCAAAAAGAAGAAGTCGCGCGCGCCGGATGTGGTCGTGGCCATCGAGCGCCGCCCGCCTCGTGATCCGCCAGCTCGGAAGAGAGGGGGCGGTCGGGGTCGGCCGCGCTCGCGGCGCCACGACCAAGATGACAATGACCAAGATCACGGCGATCAGGATCACGATCACCCAGGTCGCGGCGGCTAGGATCGCGGCGAAAGAGGCGCCCCTACAAGCGACCGCTTCTGCCCGCTCCACCAAGTGGCCGGCCACGACCTCCGCAATTGTAGGACCTGGGCATACCGCCTGGAGAAATTCTACAAGGGCGAGAGCCCCATGCCGACTCTCCCGGGCAAGGGAGAGAGCAGCAAGGACTACCAGGAGCCCCAAAACCACATAGCCGTCATATTCGAGGGCTCCTCGGCTTACAAATCTCGCAGAGACACTGAAGGAGGCGGCGAGAGGTTGGCCACATTGCCCGGGGCAAGCCGCCCGTCTGCAGCTCAAGTGGTGCAGTGCCCCTCACTTTCTCAAGGGCGATTGTCCCTTGGAATGACCAAACCCAGAGGCTCCGGTCGTGAGCCGACCATCAACAACGCCAAGGTCGGTAGGGTTCTCATCGGCAGTGGGAGCTCCTTGGACCTCATATCTGCTATGGTCTGGGCGAGATCACGGTCCTCGCTCCAAGATCAAAAGCATGGCCGTCCGTTCTTGGGATTGTCCCGGCACCTCGATCAAGCCTCTTGGCGGATCGTGTTGCCGTGGCGTTCGGGGCCTCGCGAACTTCGGACCGAGCTAGTCAACCGAGGTCGTTGACTTCAAATCAGCCTATAACGCCATTACGGGCGGCCGTCCCTCTCCAAGTTCATGGCCGCCACGCATCACGCCTATCGGTGCACGAAGGTCCGGGACGAAGGCGCTATCACCGTCAAAAGCGACCATAGGGCAGCCACAGGCTGCGACGAAGTCTCTCGACATGGTCGAGCATTTGCCTCGACATGGCATCGACCAGCGCCAGCGCCCTCCCGACCAAAAGTTACCCTCGGCCGGAGGAGAAACCAAAGCGGTCCCTCTAAGTGAGGCCGACCCGACCGGCGAGTGTTCCATCCAGGATCTTCCTTAGATCCCAAATAGGAACTCGAGCTCATCACTTTCCTTCGAGGACGCGGGCGTATTGCACAGGAACCGTCCGATATGCCCGAGTCCCAAGGGAAGTGATTGAGCCTGAACTAGGCTGACCGACGATAAAAGACACTGCGCGAAGCTCGGCGATTTTCCCAGCGAGCAATTATCTGGGAAGAACTCGATAAGCTCCTTAAGGCGGCTTTGTTAGAAAGTCGAGCACTCGGAGTGGTGGCGAACCCAGTCATCGTTAAAAAGAAAGTTGGCAAGTGGCGCGTATGTATTACCACACCAACCGGCCCTAACGCCGCTTTGCGAAGGACAACTTCCCTTCTACGCATTGATCGGTGGTCGGCGGCGAGCGAGAGTCGGTGATGAGCTTCACGGGCGCCTACTCGGGCTACCACGGATTATCTTGTTCCCGGGGGCGAAGAAGACCTCCTTCATCACGCCATTTAGTGCGTTACGCTACGACCATGTCTTTCGGTCTCTGAGCAGCCGCGACCTTCAGCGCTGATCAGAAGACCATCCGGGACGGGTAGGTCGAAACTTGGAAGTTTATGTGGATGATATCGTAGTTAAGAGTAAGCGCCTCGAGTCACGTGTGCGACCTTGAGAAACCTTTGTAATCTCAATAGACATCGAATAAAGCAACCACGAAAAATGTGTCTTCGGCGTGAGGGCGGGCAAGGTACTCGGGTACCTTATTGGATCGCAGGGCATCGGCGCCAACCCGGAGAAAATCGAAGCCATCGAAGGATCGCCCCGAGCTCTGTTAAGGAGGTGCAGACCCTGACCGGATGCATGGCGGTCCTTAGTCGCTTCATTTCCCGGTCAGGCGAGCGCGGGCTGCCCTTTTTCAAGGCGCTCCGCAGGGACGAGGGCTTCGTCACGGGCGAAGATGACCGCTCCTTCGAGGCTGAAGCGATACTGTCCAGCCCCCAGATCTGGCCACGCCTAGGTCGAGAACGCTCCTTCTTTACCTCGCGGCGACACCCCGGCCGTAAGCGATGCTTGGTGGTAGAGCGAGAAGGGACGCAGCGTCCGGTGTACTACGTCAGTGAAGTCTTGCATGGACCAAAGGAGCGTTACCCCAAGGTCCAGAAGCTCTTATACTCGCTGCTCGTAGCCTCAAGGAAGCTGTGCCACTACTTCCAAGCTCATAAGGTCATTGTCGCGACCGGCTTTCCACTTAGGGAGATCCTAAGGAATCGGGGCGCCCGTGTCGGATGGCGAGTGGGCCATGGAACTCGCGAGTTCGATGTCCACTTCTCTGCCCTGCTGACAATCAAGTCCCGGATCTTAGCGGACTTCGTGGCGGAATGGGCGAACCCTTGACCCGCCACCAAGACCCACGAATCTAGGGGCGGCGGCTGGACCATGTGCCAGCCGGGTCCCAAGCTTTGACGCTCGAGGTGGCGTCGTCTTTGTATCCCCTCGAGGCGCCTCAATATGTTATCCAACTACGCCGCGCAACCAACAGCGGCGGAGTATGAAAACCTCTTGGCGAGACTCTGGCGTGCAAAGCGCTCGAGTCCAACGACTAACTGTGTAGGCGATTCGCAACTAGTCGTCAACCAAGTCAACAAGGAGTGTCGGTGTTCCGATCACTCAATGGCGCTTTACTTGATTGAGGTGAGGAAGATGGAGCGGTACTTTAGAAATTTGAAGTACTCTACATCCCGGGAAGGACAATTCCTGGCCGACTACCTTTCCAAGGTCGGTTCCTCGCGGATGCAGCCCCTCGGGCGCTCGTTGGCTGTCTGCACAAGCCCTCCATTCCTCTGTAGAGGAGGCAAATCCCAGATGCATACACTGCGGGCGCTAGAAAAACATCTCATAAGCCCTTCATTCCCTCTTGTGAGAGGCACAAGAGACAGCGATAGCGTCTCCTTCCTCGAGCAAGGTGCAAAGCTGGATAGCGCCATTAGTTCGATATCTTGCCTATGGGACCTTTGCAGGAGGAAAAAAGCGTTCACGACTTAAAAGCGGTCCTCTGCCTACAGCGGTAGAGGCGCCTTATCTGCAAAGGAGCACTTGGAGTTCTCTCCAAGTGTATATCTCGAAGAGGGCAATTTCCTTCTCCAAGATATCCATGAGGGCATGTCTGGAGCCCACTCGTCCTTCGGACTGGCGTGAAACAAGGCATTCCGTTTGGGATACTCTTGTAACACTTTGGCGGCCTCGAGCACTTGTGGCGACTTAAGGGCATGCCGGTTCCGCCCATAAGGCCCACCGGCCAGCGTCGCCTCTGAACCATCCCACTCTCATGGCCATTCTCGACACAGAAGTGACATTCTCGGGCCTTTCCCGTGGTGAAAGGGTTGCAAATACTTGCTCGTGGCCATGACACTTTCTCTATGTGGATCGAGGCGAGCTGTATCAACCATTTCGGCTCAAGCGACCAGCGATTTTCGCGGACAACGTGGTGGCGCATTTGGGATCCCCAATCGCCTCATCACGGACAATGGCACTCGAGTTCACGATGGTGTTCCAAGCCCATCTGCGAGGACATCGGAACAAAATTGCGCCGCCTCATGGGCTCATCCGCGAACAGCGGAGCAGCCGAACGAGCAAATGGCCAAATCCTTCAAGGGATCAAGAAAAGGGTCTTCAAAGACCTTACCCGGCACGGCGGTCTTGGGTGGACCAGCTCCCTTCCGTCCTCTGGTGCATGCGCACCCTGGCGAGCGAGCTACTGGCGAGCGCCCTTCGGCTACGCCTATGGTGCGAGGCTATCACCTGCTTCGCGAAATCGTGCTCGGGTCCCTAAGTTCACGGCGACAGGTATTCACCAAGGTCCGCAGCGTCGCCTTGACCTCGACCTCGCCGGGCGCGCCTTGGGAACCTGCTCCGATCCGCTGTCTACCAACAATCTCTTCGCAGACACGCGGCCAAGTCAATCCGGCCTCGAGCCCTGCAAGTTGGGGACCTCGTCCTACGGCGCATCCAGGATACATCTAAGGCCAACAAGCTCTCCCCCAAGTGGAAAGGTCCTTTCACGGTCATCTCGATAGCGCGCCCAGGGGCTGCCCGCCTAGCAAGGGAAGATAGTCGTGTGCTCGTGAGCTCGTGGAACATCGACCAGCTGCGCAAGTTCTTTGTCTAAACTCATGCTCTATTTTGCATCTTATACATATATCTGCGCTTTTCATTTCTTTTTAAAGAAAGTGGCACTTTCGCCGCTCTCAAGCGCAAATGTCTGTTTCCCCCAAGATGCTGTGAAAATGTATATATAAGGTCACTGCCTTTTGGTAAGCCGGCTCAGTCTCGCGCAAGGGCACACTTTTCCTTTTTTCTTTCACGATCTTGGTGACGAGACAAGTGCGTCAGGCGCAATCAGTCGCTGAAAATTCTTGCTACTCTCAAAAGCTCGGGCCGGCGCGCGCACGATCGACAAGGTGCCACGACCAACACCCCGCCAGCAAACCTCGCCACTTGGGGGCTCTAGTCTCAATAAGCCGACCATATCCACAATAGCTCTTCGCTGCGCGATACAAGTCGCATACAGACAACCCCTTAGTCGGTCCGAAGATTGACTTTGGCGCGCGCGTATCTGGTCGTCGTGCACCCCGTCGGGCAAACGCGCGTCTTTCCTCGTTTACGACCGTATTCGCAACACAGAGGTTTGCGTCTTAAGCGTTAAGGAAGTCTAGGCCTTGCTCGTTCTTCCCCCCAGACCAAAACCACTTTCGCTACTCGGAGAAATTAGTGCCTTGGTCGGGGAGGGGGGGAGAGCGCGTTCTTTCCCAACTCTCCTGCGAATGAGCCCGTGCTCGGAACATAGGTGCACGACCCTCATTCGCAGCGGGGGCTTAGGGGAGAGCGGCGAACCACACGAGCATCATTATCATTTCAAAAGGTTGCGGCCGAGTGCCTCGTTCTACCTTACCAGCGTAACATTGCTTCTTTCTTAAGGGCGCGTTATCTTTTGCGTCGTACATTCCAGGCTAGTGTCGCCCACGTGTCGTTCTAACCTACGATTGACCTACTTTTTGCTTCTTGCCTCGTTGTTTTTGTTTACAGGGAAAAGCCAAGCAAAAGCAAAAGAGGCATTACACTGGACGCAACCCTTAAATAAAAGAGAATTACATGCCCCACCAGCGGCATCAAAAATTGCCCCAAAGTCATCGAAGGAAAACGAAAAGAAGAGATCCCCTACGCGCCGGGCTTTGCTCCCTTGAGAGCCGCAGACAATTTCCGCCTCAGGTCGTCGATCTTCGTCTCGTAGTCGATCAACTTCCGACGGGCTTCACGACCTTCGCGGGCTTCCTCTCGGAGCTCTCGATCTCTTTGTTGCCTTGTTCGGCAAGGTCATTTGTCGCTTCATGTTTGCTGTTCGGCTCCGCCACCTTGACTCAAAACCTTGAGTCGCCTCTTTACCTCGAGCTCTTGCTCGAGTTTAAAACTTTCTCCCGGCCGGCCTTCACTACCTCGAGGGACCGCTGCTTCTCCCGCTCAAGCTCCCCCTCGAGCGTAAGGACCTTCTCTTTGTCGGCGGCGGCACCTTCCTCGGCCTGGCGAGAGCGCTGTTTCTCTTGCTCAAGCTCTTGCTCGAGCCCGAGGTTCTTCTCCTTAGCATCGTCGGCGTCTTTCTCTGCTGGCGACATCGGTACACTAGCGAGTGTCCCGATTCTTGAAGTCGACCACCTTATTGCTTCGAGTTCGGTTATCTTGGCCTCATGGCGGTGGCGGTGGGCCGTTTCTCGGGGCGACCATCGTGGCGTCAAAATGCCGAGGTCTTCTCAAGGGCTGCGGGCGGAGGACTTGATCCTGACTCACGAGGCCAGCGAGATTACGATGGTTGCGAAAAAGCACACTCACTGAGTAAAAGCCGTGGCGAAGATTTTCCCGAAGCGTTTGGAAACTTGGCTCCGAGGATCCTCAAAAGCCGGCGAGGGGCCAGCGTTCCTCTGGGCACTTCCGGAAGGCGGGTTGGTCGGCGATGGCGAATCATCCCCTGGGCATGAGGTTCGCCCGGGGCACCAGCCCCACTCTGGCGCTCTCGCTCGAGTGTTCTCACTATCCCGAGCATGTTGTTCGCTCGAGGAAACGTCACGCGAGCATGCGATTCGCTCGGGCGGGTGCCGTCTCATCCGGGCATGCGGTTGGCCGGGGCTTAGCCACCTTCATCTCGGGCAGATGATACGCCCGGAGGCACCAAGCCTTCTTGAGCGGCGTTTTCGCCAAGGGCCGTGGCGTCGGCTTTCTCCCCTCCTTCCGTGCTCTTCGCGCTGGGGGGTGCAGGAAGCCCGCCCAAGGGAAGCATTCCCTCGGGGGCGGTGAGGGCCATCTCGGCCTCGTCATCGGCGACGAACTTGTCTACCGCCCTCACGCCCTCGGCCATCACAAGGTCGGCGGCTTCGGCGAGCACCCCCGCTAAGGCATAATCAACAAGCTCGTAAGCTATTCTGCGACAGTCCGGGAAGGTCCTACGGGCTATTTTCGCCCACGTCGGAAGAGTGGGGTCAGCCCAGGGGTGCAAAGCAAAAAGCAAGGGAAGGCAAAACTCAAAGCTCACCTTCGCCCGGGCCTTCGTCGCCACCAACGGATGGGTTCATGGCGCGCGACCACCATCTCGGCCTTCTTTTTCCCGGTCGGGTGATCCTAGCCGAGCGGTCGGCCTTCTCCATGTCAATCTCGACCGGCGCCCCTCAGGGCTTCAGCGCTTGGCATGGGATATCTGGCGTCGATTCGGTGATCGCGAGGCCGGTCTTTCTTGGCTGCTCAACCTCGGCCTTCATTTGACAATTTGTCTCTCCTGTGCCCATGCGCTCGGCTTGCACCATCCTTCAATCGATCTTCCCTCTGCCTCGTCTGCTCCACTTGAGCCCTCACACTATAGTTCTCGGCCGAGCCTCAAGCGGCTTACCTCCTCCTTCCGGTCGGCGTACTCCTTGTGGGGGCCGGCGGATTCTTGAACACTCTTGCTTGCCTCTTGACGACCGGGAGGTCACCGGTGGCGGCGCTCTCTTGCTCCTTGAGTCCTTGGCTCGGGAGGTGGGATAAGCACTCCTTTGCACTTGCGCCGAGCATAAGCGCGACCACCGCCAGGTCCAGGGTGGTCCTCTCCTGCAGCAATGCACAAAGGAGGCATCGAAGGGCTCGGGATGCTCTTCCCGAGCATGAATGCGAAAAGCTTACCGCCCGCCCGCTCGAGCACATTGCTCGGGACACGCGCTTAGCTCAAGCTCCTTACCCTTAGGGGTGCGGCAGCTCGGCCACCCTCTTCTCCATCGATCAAAATCGAAGAACATTTGAGACCGACAAATGAAATCAGCACGGACCTAGAAACAGCGGAAACAAAACAAGATCCCCTGAGGGTCGTGGAACTTCTGAGAAGTGCCCTCCCGGGTCAGGTCGTCCCATCCGGTGATCTTGAAGAAGGGGTGCTCCCTCCTCCTCAGAGGGGATACCCTGTTCCAGAGGAAGTCGCGGGCAATGTCCCGGCCGGTGAGCCCCATCTGCGTGAGCTCACCGATCATCATCAGCGTCCGCTCCTCCTCAGGCGCGACGAGCGGGCACGGGATCTCGATGTGGCGCACCGGAGTCTCGGTGTAGCGCAAGTGCTCCCCTCGCTTCCGCCAGATAAAACCGGTTTTGGCCCATCCGGCCACGAATCCTTGAGGAGAAAGGGGTACTAAATGCAGGCGAGTGCCTCATGAGCCGGAAATCGGGCCGATAAAGGGAGGCGCCCGATGCGGAACAAGGAGTAGAAATGGAAAAAGAGGCTTGGTGTAGGAAGGACGCCCACGAAACCCTCGCAGAGATGGGCGAAGATCGTCAAGACAAGGATGGAGTTGGGGTTCAAATGGGTGAGTTCGCACTCCACGGTTCTGACACGGTCTCCACAATTCGCTCTCGGGCATCCGGAGCAGTTGGTGATGTCTGGCTTCGCCGCAACTATCTCGTCGGCGCATAGCAGGCGCACACGCTCGCCGAGACGGAAGCCGCCAGAACCAGCGCCGAGTACCCAAAGTCTTAAGCACCAAAGCCTCTCATGATGGCCTTCTGCGCGAACTTTGCCATGGAAGGAGTGGTGGGGAAGGTCGTCGGAGATGCGGAAGGAAGTTCGAAGGATGAAACGCTTTTTCAAAATTTAATTGCGAATCGTGGGGGGGAAGAAGGTTTCGAAAACTATTCCTTTGATATTTATAGGCGGAGAAGTCGGCGGGCGGAAAACCGTCCCTTGCGCGATGGCTAATCGTGGCGTCTCGGTCCCGAAACCAGCCAGCGGTGGTGCGATTCCCCAAAAGTCAGTCGAGTCAGACGGGCTGCTTAAAGAAGGAACCGTCGTGGTTTCCCCCCTTCGCTTCTAAGGTGTTGCCCGGGTAGATTCTCGGGCAAACACGCCCATTCTTGAGCAAGCGTTGCTCGGATGCTGCGGTAGCCTTTCACCGTAAAGATCCCCGTTCCCGAGCAAGCGTTGCTCGGATGCTGCGGTAGCCTTTCGCCGCAAAGATCCCCGTTCCCGAGCAAGCGTTGCTCGGATGCTGCGGTAGCCTTTTCGCCGCAGGGCACCAATCCCTCTCTAAGTTGCTAGAGGCTTAAGGCGGATGCCTCGGTGAGGTGAACTTCCCCCTTTAGCCTCGGGGGCTAGCTGTCGGGGATTGGTTATTGCCCATAAACGACCATTGGAGCCCTGTCGGCGTCGACCATGCTCGTGCTCGGGTGTCGTCCCTACGTGGGGTTCCCCGAGCATTCCGACCTTCATCAAGCTCCCCTCCCCCGAGCATGCTTGCTCGGGAGTCCTCAACCTGGCGACCCGGTCCACGAAGATGCCTCGAAGATCACCCAAAAGCGCGGCGCGGTCTCGAAGAAGGCGTGGCATTAACTACACCTGCGCCGTGGTCTCGCTGCACCGCAATCTCGCTCACGCGTACCCGTCGCATGGTGCCCGGCGGTGGCGCGATATGATCCACTCACGCCCGAGCGATGGATCGCCTCTGTAATAAGCGCCTTATGCTTTGTAATCCTCTATAAATACCCCCTCCCACGAAGGGTTCGGGGTTGGCATGCATCTACTTCTCACACTTGTACTCGAAGCACACCACATTATAACCACCTTCATACATCAGTGCTATCACTGGACGTTGGGCTATTATCTCTCCTGCAAAAGGCCCGAACCAGATAAAAAACGATCCCTTGTGCCCCGTGATTGTCTTGCTCGCCTCGCTCCGTAGCTCAGTAGGACCTCGGACGCTATACCCCTCGCGGAAAAGGGGCCTTAGGTTGATCCCTCATTCAACAAGTAAGCTCGGTGGAGGACCGGTTCCCGAATCGTCGACAGATAGCGAGAAGATTACTATTCCACCAGGACCACTGTGCGCAAAGAAAGAAATGTTGGTGCCACCCTGCCATGGGTGCTGGTGTTGTATGGTCACTCAGGATTGCTTTCAGACACTGGAGGAGTGCAAGGCAGTGTGCCCATCTTCATCTTCGGCGGCGGCGGCGGCCCCCTCCTCCCCTACCCTCCGATCAAACTGAGTTGTTATTCTTAGTTGGAACGCGTGATGTATTGAACAATTAGTCGGGAATTACAAGCAGTGTGCTGTCTGCAACGCGCGCACTGCTGATCTTAATTTTCCAAGTTCAATTGCTGTTATGCTACGCAGTTTTTTATCGCGGAAAAAGAATAAATAATATATGAGCTTTCTATGTTTAGAGCCCATGTTGAACAAATGGGAGGTTATATGTCTATTTAGGACCGTGGGCTGCCTGCAAGAGTGTGGTTGAGCCAGTGTTTTGGAAAATAGCGTGTGTTCCGTGAATTGATGTGGCAACGCTAAATGATTAATTAAAATTTAATAGATAATTATCGTTCTTATTAATGTATTTATCTATATTTAAAATTAATTATATATATTTTATTTACCTAAAATTATTGTAAAGTATCACTCTGCAAAACATAATTTGCCATGTTTTACGTCTCATTATTTGTATTTTATCCATACAGTACATACTATGAACAACATATAAACTAATTTATTGTATTAGTGGGTAACAATTAGCTATTTCTGTGATTAAACTGGAAAATGAATGAGTAATTAGAAAATGACCGATTAATTGAATTATACGTTCAATTAATCGTTCAATGATGTTAATTACATTTCAATTATACTAATTTAGCCGCCAGATTAATCGACCTATTAAAATCGGCCAAGTCAGCCGTATTTTACAAAACTAGGTTGAATTAGAAGCCTAAATTTTCTCCCACTAGTACTAAGTTACTTCAAACTCACACACTCTATTGAGAAGCTTTGGAGAAATGAAAAATATAAGAAGCGGAAACACACTGCGAAATTTGATTATGAATACTTCGCAAGGTAACTAGGACATCACAATTCCGTGAAGAAACGAATTCAAGCACAGTAAGTCCTAAAAAATTGATATGAGCCAGCAGCAACCAGTTAATTAAAATGACTAGGTGGGTAGCGCATCACCATATCGAGAAACCTATCAGGTAATCTAATTAGCATGTGTATTCTTCTTAAACTACATTGGACTACATGCATGCAGGTTTCAAAAACCGTTTTTTAAAAACTGGTTCGAAATTTGCGGTATAAAAACCACAAGACCCGCTCGAAAACCGTCAGAAATCGAAGAGTTAAGAAATCAAAAAATTTTGAAAAAATTCAAAAAAAAAACGAAAACCGTTCGGTTTTCAATGAAAACCACGGTTTTTTGTGAAAAACCGCTTGGTTTTACCGAAAACCAACTGACCAATTGAATGTTCCTTAAAAACGGTTTTCGGGCTATTTTCAACAAAAACCGCTGTTTTTCAACGGTTTTTGAGCGGTTTTCAACACATAATTTTTAAAAAAAAATTAATTTTTTTCTAATTAGACTAGTTTACCGAGCGGTTTTGAATCTCAAACCACAGCAATAAGGTCAAAAACCACAGTTTTTAAGTGATTTTTGCCGGTTTTTTAAACCCTGACTACATGGTTTTACATGGCTTCCGCTCAAACTTAACGTCTATGCTTCCTTTGCACATGCATCTGGATACCAAATTATGACTAACCTGTGCTTTTTACATAACAGGCTATCGCCCAGCTTTATTGAAAGCTAGAATATAAGTTTGTTACACTCTTATACCTCTTCTTATGCTCAATAGCAATTTAGTATTGGATTAGAATTTTGTGAGATATGGCGTGAGTTTGCACGGTCTTAAGAAAAAAAGAAGATGAATCTCGTAGAGAGAACCAAAATAATGATGTTGAAACAATCATGACAAGAGAAAGATTTGATAAAGTCGTCTGCAAATTCTCTAAGCGCAACCTCAAAAGAGAACAAGGGATAGTTGCTCTTTCACAACCTCTCAAACCTTTTAGGACTCTCGGATTCTTGGCCTATACAAGAATCTAGTGGTAAAGAATGACCTATCATTTAATTCTCTCATGCATCTCTTGCTTTAGATGAGTTGATTTATGACTTCTTAGTTGCCTGAGTTCTTCATGACCACCTCATGAATTTATATAACCCCCTTAGTCCTCCTTCAAAACAAGTAGGAATCCTACTACGAAAGAAAATAGGAATCCTAATCCTATTATGATTCATCTACCACCGGTCACCGAGTAGGATTCCTAATTCTCTTTGGAGGAGGACTAAGCAGCTATATAAACCTATGAGGTGGTCATATCCAAGCAGCCAAGAAGGCACAAACCAACTCATCCAAAATAAGAAAGGCACCAAACGATTATATGCTAGGTTATTTTTTAGCACTAGATTCTTGTATATAGGGTAAGTGTCGACGATTCGGGAACGGATCCCCCGCCGAGTTTACTTGTTAAATGAGGGATCAACCAGAGCCCCTTTTCCGCAAAGGGTTTAGCATCCGAAGGCTTGCCGAGCTAGGAGGATGGTCGGATGGTTCAAAATGAGACAACAGACAAGAGTCTTTTTATCCTGGTTCGGGCCTCTCGTGAAGGAGATAACGACCCTACGTCCAGTGGCTTCACTACTGTCGAAGAATGGTTTATAGGGTGTTTGCTCGGTAATGTCAAGCCTTCTCTCTTCTATCCACTTCTTACAGATACGTGTAGGAATGAGTTGGCCTAGAGGGGGGGTGAATAGGCAACTCTTTAGATTTTAATTCTTTGTTTACAGCAAACTATTCTATGTGAGAGAATGACTTTAAATCAGAATGTACCAGAGGTAAATGCAATACAGAAATGACAGCGAAAGCAACATAATATAAAGCAAAGAACAGAATGAGACAAGTATTTTATCTCGTGGTTCAGAGCACTTCTCCTACTCCACATTGAAGCACTTCTCTCGAAGTATTGCTTCTCCCACAGCTAGTCGCAGTAGCTTGGGATCACACTCGAGTAGCTTTTTCACCACTCCAGTGAAGTAAGCTACAAACCCTTCACAATTAAAAGTGGCCTTCCACACTTTTCTTTGGACAGGTCGCACTTTTCACCTCCTCCAAGCTGTCTAGGATCACCGAGATCCAAGAGTAATAAACTTGCACAAGTTCTGTCTCTTGGTTCACTCGCACACTACTGCACTAGACACAGGCTTGGAGCTAAAGCACTTTGAAAGAATGAGGTTTTTGAGTTTCAGAGTGAAGCACAGACTCCTTAGTGTGAATGAGAGCTCTTTGAATGCTAAAATGTCAAGGAGTTCATAAAGTTCTATGGTAGATAACTCAGGCAATGCTTATATAGCCAATTCTGACAAAAAGAGCCGTTGTACCTACCACAGTGACCGTTGCACGTGTCAGAGTGTCAAATTTGAGATAAAACACGTTTAGAGCGGACTAAAAGATTTACCTTAGCGATACTGATCATGTGTATCACGGACCAAATTCACATATTTATGGCGGACCAAAAAATTTGGTCCGTCATGCATGGGGAAATCAACAAGTTTGGTCCGTCAGAGAAGTATGAAGCTTACATGTATGGCGGACCAAAAAATTTGGTCCGTCATAGATGGGATATGACTGAGATCAGCAGCTAAGGTCCATTTTTTACATAAAAAGGTGTTTAATCAGAAGATTTGAATTTTCCATGGACTAATCTTTGAATTAGCAATATTCAAACCATCGTAGATGATAAATCTTTTGAAAAGGAGTTTGATTTTGATTATGGATTCAATGAATGAATGTCAGGTTTCTGTCTATCAGAAAAGATAGTCATTTATGCATTTATGCCGGACCAAAAAGTTTGGTCCGTCATAGATAGACAACTGAGAGATTTGGTTTTGACAAATGCATGTGTATGGCGGACCAAAAAATTTGGTCTGCCATAGATGGGCAACAGAGAAGTTTTGGGTCAGCTGAAAGCACATGTATGCCGGACCAAAAAATTTGGTCCATCATAGATGGGCAAAACTTGATAGCTGAAATTTTTCAAGGACATTTCACTACGGACTTAGGTATATAAGAATACGAGGTTTGGTCCGTTGAAATGAATAGAATTTGGTCAATATTTTGACACAAGTGCATTTTAATATCAAACTGGACTGACTTTTGTTTGAGATGAAGACTTCGACTATTTTGTGACAGAATAAAAAGTGATCAACTGAACTATGGTCCATCACTAAGTTTGGACTTGTTGTATATAGAGATTTTGGTTCAAGGACCAGAAAGACTAAATGATTTAACTCCAAGCAGTCTAGTTTTGTCTTATCCTAATGAACCAAGTTACCAACTTGTGCAAAGTCCCTCTTTATAGCACAACCAAAGTGAAAAATAATCCTAGCTATTTGACTTGAATCAACTCCTAAGTCATGAACTAGTAATCAAACAACTTAATCGTGTTTGTCCAATTAGCTTCATCCATGATTTCAGCATATGTTCTTCATAGTGAGAGGAATTATTAACTCGGTCATCAACACCAAAACTATTCAATAAAACATGATAAAAATTGAGGGGGGCCTAGATGCTATCAATCTCCCCTTTTTGGTGATTGATGACAACATACCTTTCTAGTTAATAATTTCTCAAATTTTCTAAAAAACAGAGTTAGCTTGATAGAGTATAAACAGATATTTGAAGATGCATGTGCTCCCCCTCAATAAGTGCATGGACTAAACTTTCAATAGTTATGCTATTTTGGACTATATTAGATCCTTAAACATTTAATTTTTAGTATTCTTATAAATAGAAGATTTCAGATCATCAAAAGTTTGATCATCTATTAATCTTAGCAATATACCATAGCATAAATTTTACTAAACTAGAGCATCAGATTCAATATCAGAGTAATGCTAAGAATAGTAGGTATAAGCAGTACCAAAACTTATATTATCAAAGAGGATATGAGAGCACAACAGCTATACTTCAGATATCTCGAATATCATTTTCTGCTAAAAAATAAAAAAAACAGTTCAGAATAATATCAGAGCAAAGTGACATGAGTGACAGATATTAGCAATATTAGAGCGCAGGAAACTTCATAGCACATAGCAGAATTTTACACACCAGACACAGAAGAACTATTCCCTTTAACACAAACAAACACAAAAGTTCATCCTACAGTCAGTCTAGAAACTAGAAAATTCTCCCCCTTTGGTATCAATTGCCAAAAAGGGTGCTATTTGCACCTTGAAAAAGTTCTCTTGAGCTGACCAAGAACAGAACTTTTCCTTGGAGGTGACACAATCTTCACATCATCATCAGAGTGTTCTGACTGTGCTTGAGCCGGTTGACTTGGTACTTGAGCCATTGCCTGATCATGCCAGCTCGGATAGTTGGGATCTCCAGGTTGAAGGACTAAGTTATGAAAATCAAATTGCAACTTGTCCAGGGAATCGTTGATGTTATCGATCGCTGCAGTACGGTCAACCAGTGCATCAATATGATGTAGGGCAAGATGTCTTTGATCGTGAAATGCATCCCCAGTATATTCCCGAAAATCTTCTTGGTCTTTTCTGATCCACAACAGATTGCTTTCCTCTGATGTATGTGCAGCTCCAATCTGATTTCTCAGGTGCTTGTGATTTGTATCAAGTTTCTGATTCATATCATATAGTCTGTCTTTAATCAGATTTTGATTTGTGCCAAGCTGAGTGACCCAGTTTCTCAAGTCCCCAAATCTGGCAAAAGTTTCATTTCTAAAATTGGCTTGCTCTTCATAATGTTTCCTCATCTGTTCTTGGATTTGTTCATTATACTGTTGAAGAGCTCTCATTTGTTCTTCATGTCTTTGAGTTGCCAACTGTTGATCGTTAAGATATGCAGCTTGGAAACCCCTTTGATCAACATAATACTGTTGCTCAAAAGATGTAAACCATGAAGGTTGAGAGCCAAAAGTATTTTCTGGAGCTTGATAAGACTCTTGCTGCACTTGCTCATGATGTAAATGTGAATGAGCAGACAAATGCTGATAGTCAAAGAGATTTTCCCATCCAGGAAAAGTATTTCTTTGATCATGTTCTGGATGTGCTGCCTGATATGGATAATAAGATTCAAAGACTTGAGGCATGCCAGATCCTCCTACCTCATGATCATAGGCACCAGGCCTAAAGCCCTGATTTTGAGCAAATTGTTCAGCTGCTGCTAACTCTTGAAGTTGTTGAATTTGTTGTTCTTCATTGAAAGATTGAACAACTGAGCCTGACATGATTTCAATTGCAGCATCATCCATAAAGCCTTGTCCTTGGTCATACCATGAGTTACGACCATCCATTATTTCAATGGGTTCTGGAGAGTGGACTGGAACTTGAATAACAGGCTTTGGAGAGTGACCATGACTTGGAGTTTTACTCTTGTGTCCACTTTGAGCACTAGGCTCTTTTCCAGATTTACTTTTGCTAACATGTTGAGCACTAGGCTCTTTTCGGACTTTCCTTTGTCGACACTTTGAGCCTTGGGCTCTTTTCAGTTACTCTTGCTTATCTTGTGAGCACTAGGCTCTCTGTCATTTCAGACTTGTTCTTGCTTGCACCGTGGTCTAATAGCATCTGTCTGTGGCTTGAGCTCATTTGTGCTGCAAAGCTGCCAGATGGATGATTACTGTTGAAGGAATGATAACTGCCATAAGACTCATAATGGTCACTACCACTGTCATGAGTCTGAGAGTGTCCACTGTGACTATTAATGTCAAATCTGTCTTTAGCTTCATCATCTGACTCTTCTTCTTTTGTGGATCCATAGTCAAGAACCAATTCCTTACTTGGTTCCTTTATTTCTTCTTCTTGATCATGATGCACTGGTTCTTCTTCTTCAGGTTGATTTGCTTGTAACCCTTGGAGGAAACCAGTAATCCTCAAGGTCTATCCAGTAGACTTGTGCATGTTATATTTCTTAGGAAAGCACTTAAATTCTCTGTTCATATCATTCTGAGAAATGATTCCTTGAGCTAATAAAACTTGAGTTACTTGTTGGGCAAAAGGTAAAGGACTACCCAACTTTCTATATCTTCTTCTTCCATTTCTCCAAAGATATAATCCACTATATCAATAGGTTGCCTTGATGAATCGGTCTTGACCCGGGCTAGGGTTGGGGTTACTCCTTCTTTATATCCTGCTTTTGGAAATATGGTGTGCCTCAGTACTAGCAGCAATACTTTTGCTTCTTCAGATAAGCAGGAAGCTCTATTAGGATTAAAATCTGCACTAGTGACATCCTTATAAATATGAGCAGACACTTTAATATCAGGCATGTCACCAATCAATCTCCATCTTTGACTAGGATACATCTTCTCAAATATTCTGGTCCTGTTTACCAAAGGACTTGAGGCTCCAATAGCAGACTCAAACAGTGCAGCTCTAATTTTTCTTATTTTTCCATTAATAGTGAACATGATATGATTTCTCTGTTTGTTCACTAACAAGGATGCATAGAACTCTAGGGTTCTTGAAACACTCCAGGGTATGGTCTTATTTGACATTAGGTATGCCAAACCAGGGGTGGAGTTTATCTTGATCGAAACGACCTATTATTTGATCCTATAATAGAGTTCACTTGTGCCCAATCCACATATTGGTGATTTACCAATGCTGAGACTGCCTTTCTTTTTCCATCTAATCTGTTCAGATAAGCATTGTAAATGTTCTTGTGTAGTAAGGACACAAAATTTTCACCCAGTGCAGGTTTTATTGCAGGAAACCAAGCCTTCTCACTTACCAATCTCACAGCCCTTAATTTTCTGCCACTAAGGGCAGCCAAATCTTCACTGCTCAGTATGTCCACTTCAGTTATTAATTCAGTATTTTTAGATGAAGATTCACTATCAGGTTCATATTCACTATCTTCAGAAGAAGAGTTAGATTCCTCTTCAACCCTGTTCTTTCCCTTTCCTGGGTGAGAAGTGACTAGCTTTCTATTTTTCCTTTCTGCTCTGTGCATATCATGGATCATAACAGGACCTTGAGGTTGTCTAAGCGAGAGATATTCTAGGGAGGAGTCTCATTATTTCGCTTTTTGCCTTTTACTTTGTCAACGATCTTTCCAATTAAGCCTCTTTTATCTGGATTCTTCGACCTCATTCTGACACTAGTTATATTAGTTCAGTTCTTGTTCAGATTAGCTCAATGCAGAACCTTTTTGCAGGCGCACAGATCAGACCTAAGCAAAAAAAATAAAAACTAGAGCCTAAGAACTAGGTCTAGGGTTTTTGAAGAAAAGGAGACAAGAAAGGTTTAGGATAAAACTTACTGAGTTCTTCCAAAGACTCTTGTGCAAGATGACCAGAGGAACACCGTTGCCAATGCCCGACTTGGGATTGCTTCGGTGAAGAAGGAGCTAGGGTTTCTGGTCAAGAGGAATTTCGCAAGATGCTTGGGCAGTAAGAGGAAATTTGTGAACAAAGGAAATTACTGCATTGAATGTGGAAGGATAATATTGGGGAATCTTGGAAACTGGCGCTATTAAAACATGGTAGTTGAGGAATCTGAGGCCTTGATAAAAGATGGTGGAGCGGTGGTGGGACCCTCTTTATTTTACTGTAAAAACCGTATGGGCTATCACATAGGGTCCCAAAGTCAAGGACAGGTTTAGCAATAGATAAGCCCTACGGCAATAGACAAGATTTTGAATGTATTTTTGAAACTGAGTTGAGAAGAAAAAGTTTTTGTAAAAAGATCAAATCCATTTGAACTTAGGCAAGAAAAGAGTTTCAGAAATGTTTCCTCATATGTTAGACTTAATTTAATGAACGAAGTAGATTCTACTTTTTGTACCGGACCAAATGACTTGAGAAATTTATCCAGCCATGGACTAATCATTCTGGTCCGTGACACAGGAGTTTTGTTCTGAAAGAACTTGAGTCTAGGACTTCCTATGTATGGCGGACTAAATGTTTTGGTCCGTCATGCATAGACTTCCTGTATTAGATTGGTCCGTCACAAACAAGCTTTTGTCAGTACATACCAACTTATTTTAGTCTGTCATAAGAGTGAGTTTCTAAAGATTGAAATTAATAGATATAACTAAGATGAGAAATCGAACACAACAACAAAAACACGAATTTGGAAGAATTGCATTTTTAGGAAATGTTTGAGTTTGTTTTCAAATGAGCATTAGTATTTGAAACTTAAGCTCAGATGGAATACTCAAGTGCTGAATAGATATGATTATTTGAGTTTCACCACTAAGTTTTGACTCAACTACTATATTTTAGATGAGACAAGAAGGCAGCAAAGAAGGATAAGACTTTCAACATTTTCTTTAAACTTTTGAGTTTAAAGCACATTTACAAGAAAATCAGTTTTGTCGTAAATTCAGCACTTTGAATCTATTTACACATACAGTGGGTTTCAAAAGATGCATAAGCAGCAAACTTGCTCCCCCTTAATGTGATATCCTCAAACAACATTTGAATAATCAATTATATTCAAATCATTTCTTAATTTTGAGAATCTTGCCTCATCAAGTGGTTTAGTAAAAATATCAGCCAATTGGTCCTCAGTTCTTACATAACTAAGTACAATATCTCCTTTAGCAACATGATCATGAATAAAATGATGCCTGATTTCAATGTGCTTAGTTCTAGAGTGTTGGACCGGATTGTTTGCTATTTTTACTGCACTTTCATTATCACACAATAGAGGCACATTATTAAATTTAATACCAAAATCTAGAAATGTTTGTTTGATGAATAGAATTTGAAACACAAACAATCGCAGGCAGACTACATATTCAGCTTCGGCAGTGGAAAGTGCTACAGAATTTTGCTTTTTAGAACACTAAGAAACTAAAGATCTTCCTAGCAAATGACAACCCCCAGAGGTATTCTTACGATCAATTTTGCAGCCGGCATAATCAGAATCTGAATAGCCGAGAAGCTCAAAAGGAGCACCCTTGGGATACCATAAACCAACATTAGAAGTAAACTTAAGATATCTAAATATTCTTTTTACAGCACTTAAGTGAACTTTTTTAGGTGCAGCTTGAAATCTAGCACACATACATACACTAAATATGATATCAGACCTAGATGTTGTCAAGTACAGTAAAGAGCCAATCATAGATTTAAAGAGTTTTTGGTCAACAGACTTACCTCCCACATCTTGATCAAGATGTGTATTTGTTGCCATGGGAGTCTTAATTGACTTACATTCTTCCATTTTGAAGCGCTTGAGGAGATCCTTGGTGTATTTTTCTTGTGAAATGAAGGTTCCTTCCTTCAATTGCTTAACTTGAAAATCGAGGAAGAATGTCAGCTCTCCTATCATGGACATTTCAAATTTCTTTGCCATCATATCACCAAATTCCTTGCAAAGAGAATCATTAGTACATCCAAAAATGATATCATGTACATAAATTTGACAAATCATTAATGTTCCATTGATATTTTTTAGAAACAGTGTTGGATCAACCTTCCCAATTTTGAAGTTCTTAATTATCAAAAAGTCTCTAAGGCGTTCATACCAAGCTCTAGGTGCTTGTTTTAAGCTATAGAGAGCTTTAGATAGCTTGTAAACATGGTTAGACAAGTTTGAATCTTCAAAACTAGGTGGTTGCTCAACATAAACAGTTTCATCAATGAATCCATTAAGAAATGCACTTTTCACATCCATTTGAAAAAGAGTAATATTAAAATGAGTAGCAAAGGAAAGAAGGAACCGAATTGCTTCAAGACGTGCAACAGGAGCATATGTCTCTCCATAATCCAGTCCTTCCACTTGAGTGAAGCCTTGAGCTACCAATCTAGCTTTATTTCTTATTACCACTCCATTTTCATCTTGTTTGTTTCGGAACACCCATTTTGTACCAATAATATTGTGATCCTTTGGGCGTTCTACCAAATTCCAGACTTTGTTTCTTTCAAAATTGTTGAGCTCTTCCTCCATAGTAATTATCCAATCAGCATCTTCTAGAGATTCTTCTACAATTTTAGGTTCAACACAAGAAACAAAGGAGTAATGCTCACAAAAAGTAGCTTGTCTAGAACGAGTTTGAATACCCTTACTGATTTCACCGATGATTAGGTCAGAGGGGTGATCTTTGGCAATAGTATGATGACTGGTCATTCTTGATTCTTTTCTTCTTCTTCTTCTTGGGTTCCATCATGTAGTACCGTTGACTGAGTAGGTGATTCATCTTTGTCTTCCTTGGGCTTTATGTCACCAATTTCTATTTTCTCATTGCTTGCACCAAATTTCATCATCACCTACATCATCTAAATTCTCATGCTCACCTTGTGAGCCATTAGATTCATCAAATTTGACATCATAAATCTCTTCTACTAAGCCAGTTGTATTATTGAACACTCTATATGCTTTGGACTTAGAAGAATAACTAACATGATGCTAGTATCACATCTAGTCTGAAACTTACCCAAGTGTGTTCTCTTTTTATAGATGTATACTTTGCAACCAAAAACACGAAAGTATAATATATTTGGTTTTCTGCCAACTAATAATTCATAAGGAGTTTTCTTAAGCAGTTTATGAAGATAAAGACGGTTAACAACATGGCAAGCAGTATTAATAGCCTCGGCCCAGAAAGCATCTGAAGTATCATATTCATCTAACATTGACCTAGCTATTTCAATTAATGTTCTATTCTTTCTCTCAACTACACCATTTTGTTGAGGAGTATAAGTGGCTGAGAGTTCATGCTTAATTCCAAGTTCATCGCAATATTCAATTATATTAGTATTTACAAACTCAGACCCATTGTCACTTCTTATTTTCTTGATGGGACAATCAAATTCATTTTGGGCCCTTTTTGCAAAGGTTTTAAAAAAATTTCTAACTTCACTTTTATTAGGCAAAAATAATACCCAAGTGAATTTGGAGAAATCATCAACAATGACTAAACAGTATGAGTTACCACCAATACTAGCATATGAAGTGGGGCCAAAAACATCCATATGCAACAGCTCAAGTGATCTAGTGGTGGACATGACACTTTTGGATGGATGAGAATTGGCTACTTGTTTGCCTGCTTGACAAGCACTACAAAGCCTATTCTTTTCAAATTTAACATCTTTTAAACCCACCACTAGCTCATTTTTGAAAAGCTTTTTGAGATTAGACATACCTACATGCCCAAGACGCCTGTGCCAAAACCATCCAAGAGAAACTTTGGCCAACAGATAGGTCGAGATACATGAGGAGTTAGATTTGAAATCTACTAAGTAGAGATTTTGAAATCTGAACCCTTTGAAAATAAGCTTTTCATTTTTGTCAACCACAGTTACCCCATCAGAAGAGAAGTTACAATGGAATCCAAGATCACATAGTTGAGCAACAGATAGAAGGTTGAAATTTAGAGAATCAACAAGTAGGACATTATCAATTGAGTGATCAGTTGATATAGCAATCTTACCAAGCCCTTTTACCTTTCTTTTGCTATTATCTCCAAACGTGATCTTGTGACATGGATCACTCTCTCCTTCAATTGAGGTGAACATTCTTGAGGTCCCGGTCATATGTTGGGTGCATCCACTGTCAATCACCCAATACCGACCTCCACTCTTATAGTTTACCTGCAAGTTCATTTCTTGATTTTAGGTACCCAAATGCTTTTGGGTCCTTTGATGTTAGTCTCAATAACTTTGGGTCTAAATGGATTTAGCAGCATAGATTTAGGTACCCAAACAGCCTTAAGTTTCTTATCAAGATTTGAAGGGCCTACATATTTTACATTCATTTTGCCCCTAAAATTCTTGAACAACATATAATGATCATCTACCATACAAGTCCGATTTACTTTAGCATGAGGAGAATTTGCAAGAAAGCAATTTTTAGATTCATGATTTGATTTATGACAATAATAGCATTGAGTGCTTTTCTTGATAAAAATCTGTTTGGATTTGAACAATTCATTTTCCTTAAGCAAATTGCTAGGTTTGTATCCTAAGCCCTTTTTGTCTAAGTTGGATCTCTGTTCAACAGGAATTTTGTCAAGAGTTGCACTACCCAGAAAGTATTTTTCGAGACCTTTATCAAATCTCGCTATCTTGTCTTTTAGTTCTTCATTTTCTATCTTAAGTTCTTTAGCACAGGTAGCATGCATGCAGTTTTCATCACAAGTATTAAAGGAACTAGAGACCATAGTTTCATTTTTCAGTAAATCACATGAAATTGATACATCACACAAAGAGACATGATCGGACTTGTTAGTTAACATTTCATTTTCAATTTCTAGCTCACAATGTCTATTTTGCAAATCTTCATAATTCTTGACAAGTGAAGCATGACTTGAGACTAAATAATTATAAGCTTGCATAGATTTCTCATATTCAAGAGTAAGCTTATCATGCTTATCTTTTAGCAACTCAAGTTCATTAGCCATGCTAGCAATAGTTTTCTTAAGAGCTCTTGTTGAAGTTGTTTTAGCATGCAAAGCATTATTTAATTCTTCAACTATTTCTACTAACTCATCATAAGAAGGTGAGTCACTAACCTTTTCCTCATCGGCTTTTGCCATTAGACCTGAGAGGAAATGAAGGTCTTTGGTGGAGTCGACTCATCCAAGGCAAGGCCGGCCCGATCCTTTTGACCTTGAGTCTTCATCGTCGATGAGGATTCTTCACTTGAGTTCTCCTCATCGGTGACCCATTCTCCAATATGAGCTTCACCTTTTCCTTTCTTAGAGAATTTCTTAAAGTAGCTTTTCTTGAAGTGTTTCTTCTTGGATTTGTCATGAGTCTTCTCCTCATCTTCACTTTTATATTTGTTCTTCTTCTTGCCTTTGTTAGGACAATCGAAAGCGTATGTGTCCTTTTCATTACACTCAAAGCAAATAACATTAGCAAAAGGATTTTCTTTTGAGTAAGAGTTTGTAACATCCCAAAATTTGGTCCATTTTTAATTTAATGGTTTATTTGGATTTTTGAGAATTTTTGGAATTTATTTGGATTTAATTGGAATTTCTGGAATTTAACTCTTCTTTGGAAATTAATTAAATAATGATTAAGTTTCTGCAGAATATAAATGGAAATATTTTATTTGAGTCCAAAATGTTCCAAAATATTTTCTGGAATTTTTCTGATATTTTAAGGGCCTCAAATGTTTTAAATGAATTTTTGGAATTATTTTTATTCGAAAAAGCCGAGAAAAGTCAATGAATAGTGTTAGGTAGGCGTTCTTGTGTCGATCTTTGGTCGACTGACGAAACCCTAACCGGCGCTGGCTGACCACCAACCGATTTGGATCGAGCGGCTCTGAGAGAATCGTGTCGTTTCGATTCGGCAGCCGTTGATCTGTCACCGCGTGGACGGTTGAGATTGCGCCATGAAGCATCGCCGTGGTTTAAGAAGCGTCGCGGCGTCTTCTGCAAGTAAAGCGCGACGCCATTAACAGGTGCATTAACTCTTCCGCTACATTATTGGTGCATCGTCGCGAGCACTTCTTTCGCGCATTGCTACCTTTCACACCTCCCGAGATCACCGTAGTCTCCGCACTTTTCGCCGTAGTTCGAGAGACCACTTTAGCCGTGTTTGCACTCTCCCGGTAAGTCTTCGCCGGCGTTGAGGCCCCCGGAGTGATCCTCGCACCAAGACGCGTCCGAGGAGCCATCCCTTGTCGCCGGAGAAGCCCCGCGATGCCGTAAACCGTGCCATCTTCTTCCTCTCCGGCAACCTATCTTCACCACACCATCGTCAAGCTTTGGAGCTTCGTCGACCGTTCGATCATCGACCAACGCTCTGGATTCATCCACGTCGCCCTAGCAACAGTGAGTCTCATCTTCAACTGATGGCCGTTAGATTATGATCGTGTAGTTCATATTTTACCGTGTTGCAACATTAATCATAGCCGTTGGATCTGCGTTGGGAGTATAGGATTGAATCATTCTTAGCCATAGATCTGCAGATGAGTGGTTAGGATGTTGCCACGTGCCCGAAGCCGGGATTGCCCACGTGTGCTCAAAGCTGCGTCAGATCGTAGCCGTTGAATCCAGTAATGGATGGCTTGGATGCACCCACATGTCAGAGCCAAGACTAGCCACGTAGCCAGTTACGTTGCGTGACTTAGATCCAATCCAGGCCGTCGAATTTTGAATGCACGATTATGATTTCGCCGCACACCGGGCCAGTCCCGAGTCGACGCGTGTCACACGGAAACCCTAGCGCCGTTTGAATCCCACCGTTGATTCCAGCGTGCGGTCGAGATTGAACCGCGTGTCACATGGGGATCAAGGTGTCGGTGCAGCTGTTGACTCGGTCGACGTCGCCCGATTAAATAGTAGCCGTCCGATTGAAATCCGGTGGCCTCTGTGATGCCACGTGTCAGCTCCGGAGTAGACCGAACCGAACCGTCGTGTCAATCGTGGCCGTCCATTTTGAATCAGACGATCGAGATTAGATCAAGCTCTCGGTTGATAATTCGTCGTCATGTGTCACGTTCAGATCGTGCCACGTGTCATGCTGACGTCAGCAGCTGACGTCATCAGTGGGACCCACATGTCAGTCATGGCATAGTAGATGCTGACGTCAGCAGTGACGTCATGCTGGCGCAATAATTCGATTTCCTTTAGAAAAATAATTCGGTGAAAATCAATCTGGTGCTGACGTCATGGTGACATCATAATTCCGAATTTCTCGTATAAAAATAAATAAAGAAATTCGGTTTATTCTTTTTAATTGATTTATAAACTTCAAATGGCTATAACTTTTGCATTTCAACTCCGATTTGAGTGATTCCAATTTCTAAAAATTTGTAAAATCAAGATCTATTTATTGGTGAATTTTATTTAATTTTTAGAGTTGAGTTTGCTCTCTATAAATTATATTTATTGTGTGTATATATGATTTGAGTAGACGTTGATTTGCCGGAGAGCTTTGAGGGGGAGTTTCTAGCACAAGACCTAGCTCCGGAGCAGGACCAGCAACTTTTTGAAGGCAAGTTGTGCTTTGACCATTTTGCTCCTACAATTTAAAAATGTATTTTGATTCAAACTATGCATGCTAATTCAATTAAAAATGGATTTAAATAATTTGGGTGAAATAGTTAAATCAACCTATTTGTTATTGCCACCTTGTCACTAATATTTATATGACATGATTTCATTTGATGCCCTAAGTTTGGTAATAATAGTTGGTTGATAATATTGTGCTAACACAGGATGCTAGACCGTGAATAGTTGCTTAGCCATGCATATAACGTGAATGATCTTTTCGATTACAAAAGCAACATTGACTAATGGAATAGTGAATGTATTTTGATAAAAGGTGAAATGTTGTTGGTAATGATGTTGGAATGTAGAGACCTGTGTGGTTCTACATGAAGGATGATTACGGGCATGAGTTGCACCGTTAAACAACTTGGGATGGAAATGATTTAGACTGGGGCAAGTGGACCGAGGCTTTGTGCCAGGTGGGCCTTTGTGGCATTTGGGGGGTTTGAGTGTTGTGAGGGCTGTGTGCCAAATTTTGAGAGAAGGATGTCTTGCCTTGGTCAGTTAAGGACTTCACCTTGCAAGCCTTTGACCTGAGTCTCTCGTCCAACCACATGTCTGAATGGGAAGACCCAGTTTAGTAAGATTATGATATCTCATCTTTGATACCTCGGGTGGCGATTACGAGGAATAGCTATGACAGGGGCGTGTACCCTATCCAACGGTGTTAAATGGGTCCTATACTTGACTCTGAGTGAGAAGTGATAGTGAAGGCAACCCCGAGAGGTTCCTAGGTTGAGCTAGAAGTCTCTGAAAGGCTTTATTACGGTCAATTGCCTTTGTGGCGTCTTGTTGTATCTTGTGGGTAAAGTGTACAACCTCTGCGAGTGTTAAAAGCTGTTGAATAGCCGAGTCCACAGTCTTGGACAATGCTCGGGGATTCTGATCAAGGGTAGAGTTTTGAAAATAAAAAAGGAGTGGAAGGCATGTGCGAGTTGATGATAAAAGTGGATTAAGGACTGTGTGTCCAAAATTATGTGGAAAACAATTGAAGAACTTATTATGTTAATAAGGTTTTGCTACTTTACATCTAAATAAATAGTAATTTAAAATATTGATGCAAAGCAAAATAACCAAATGAGCCATTCCTTTGTAACAAGCCATGCATGTAGTAATAGAATTGCATTCTCGCGCATGACTTGTTGAGTACGGTGTGTACTCACCCTTGCGGGCAACAATTTACTAGAGGAGAGTCTACACCGCATGGGAGGAGGAATTTCTTGGAGAGCTAGGGAACTAGGAAGCAAGCCTCGTCGAGGTGCTGTGGCGTAAGATGGAGCACTACGACGTTTATTATTCATTGTTGAACTCTTGTGACTTTGATTTATATAAGCCTGCGTATCAAACTATTATAAGGATGACCATAAGGTCGCATACAACTCGTTTATATACATGTTTGAAGTACTTTATTACTATTCCATTTGTATATGTTGTTGGTACTTTGAACCCTGTTTTCATATTCGGGGCACGACAAAGGAAAAGTTGTACTTCGAGTAGGAAATGTTGCTTTTCTTGAAGTGTTTCTTCTTGGATTTGTCATGAGTCTTCTCCTCATCTTCACTTTTATATTTGTTCTTCTTCTTGCCTTTGTTAGGACACCGAGCAGCTATGTGTCCCTTTTCATTACACTCAAAGCAAATAACATTAGCAAAAGGATTTTTCTTTGAGTAAGAGTTTGACCTTCCCTTGTCCTTGAAGTTTACTCTTCTCATAATTTTCTTAGCCCTTCTCATCAGTAGAGCTAATTTCTTCACATCTTCATCCTCAGCATCACTCGATTCATCATTACTCTCATCTGACGAGTCTTGTACAATTTCCTTTGCTTTGAGGGCAATAGACTTTTTCTTGGGAGCATCTTCTTCAGCCAATGTAAGCTCATGTGCTGAAATTTTTCCAAGTAATTCAGTGGGAGTGAGCGTCTTGAGATCACCACTATTTGATAAGTAGGTGATCAAACTGTGATAGGCTTTAGGAAGTACCCTAATCATCTTCCTGCAAACCTCAACATCATATATTTTAGTACCTAGGCCTTTTAGTTCATTTACAATAGGATTAAGCCTAGAGAACATATCATTAGCATTTTCTTGAGGAAGCGTTTTGAATTGATCAAATTTTTCTCAGACAACATAATATTTTTCTTCTTTAATATCAGTAGTTCCTTCATGTATTTCTTGCAATGTTGTCCATATATCATATGCAGAGGTAAGGTTACTTACACTATCAAAAACTTCTAAACTCAGACAAGAAAATATAGTATTTCTAGCTTGGGCATCATACTGCATATTTTGAATCTCACCAGGAGTGGGTTCACCATACATAGTCTGCCCTTCAGGCAAGATGCGAGGAGGCAAAGGCTTCTCTATAACCCTCCACACATCATACCCAACAGCTTCTAAATAAAATCTCATTCTAATTTTCCAATAAGCATAATTAGCACCATCAAAAACTGGTACACTTCCTATACTAACAGTTGCAGATCCATTTCCTTGGCCATTTACCAAAGCTAGTTAGGCTAAATTAAGGTAAACACTTTCGATACCACTTGTAGGAGCAGAGTTGGCCTAGAGGGGGTGAATAGGCAACTCTTCAGATTTTAATTCTTTGTTTATAGTAAACTATTCTATGTGAGAGAATGACTTTAAATCAGAATGTACCAGAGGTAAATGCAATACAGAAATGACAGCGAAAGCAACACAATATAAAGCAAAGAACAGAATGAGACAAGTATTTTATCCCATGGTTCGGAGCACTTCTCCTACTCCACATTGAAGCACTTCTCTTGAAGTATTGCTTCTCCCACAGCTAGTCGCAGTAGCTTGGGATCACACTCGGGTAGCTTTTCACCACTCAAAGGAGGTAAGCTATAAACCCTTCACAATTAAAGTGGCCTTCCACACTCTTCTTTGGACAAAGTCGCACTTTTCACCTCCTCCAAGTGTCTAGGATCACCGAGATCCAAGAGTAATAAACTTGCACAAGTTACGTCTCTTGGTTCACTCGCCTTTACTCTTGCACTAGACAGGCTTGGAGCTAAAGCACTGAAAGAATGAGGTTTTGAGTTTGAGTGAAGCACTGACTCCTTAGGGTGAATTAGAGCTCTTTGAATGCTAAAATGTCAAGGAATTCAAAAAGTTCTATGGTAGATAGCTCAGGCAATGCTTATATAGCCAATTCTGACAAAAAGAGCCGTTGTACCTACCACAGTGACCGTTGCACGTGTCAGAGTGTCGAATTTGAGCTAAAACACGTTTACAGTGGACTAAAAGATTTACCTTAGCGATACTGATCATGTGTATCACGGACCAAATTCACATATTTATGGCAGACCAAAAAATTTGGTCCGTCATGCATGGGGAAATCAGCAAGTTTGGTCCGTCAGAGAAGTATGAAGCTTACATGTATGGCGGACCAAAAATTTGGTCCGTCATAGATGGGATATATTGAGATCGTGACTAAGGACCATTTTGACATAAAAGGTGTTTAATCAAAGATTTGAATTTTCCATAGACTAATCTTTGAATTAGCAATATTCAAACCATCGAGATGATAAATCTTTTGAAAAGGAGTTTGATTTTGATCATGGATTCCATGAATGAATGTCGGGGTTTACGTCTGCTCGAGAAAAGATAGTCATTTATGCATTTATGCGGACCAAAAAGTTTGATGCTGTCATAAATAGACAAGCGAGATTTGGTTTTGACAAATGCATGTGTATGGCGGACCAAAAATTTGGTCCATCATAGATGGAACCTTGAGAGAAGTTTTGAGTCAATTTGAAAGCACATGTATCGCGGGACCAAAAATTTGGTCCGTCATAGATGGAGCAAAACTTGATAGCTGAAATTTTTCAAGGACATTTCACTACGGACTTAGGTATATAAGAATATGAGGTTTGTTCCGTTGAAATGAATAGAATTTGGTCAATATTTTGACATAAGTGCATTTTAATATCAAACTGAACTGACTTTTGTTTGAGATGAAGACTTCGACTATTTTGTGACAGAACCATCACTAAGTTTGGACTTGTTGTATATAGAGATTTTGGTTCAAGGACCAGAAAGACTAAATGATTTAACTCCAAGTAGTCTAGTTTTGTCTTATCCTAATGAACCAAGTTACCAACTTGTGCAAAGTCCCTCTTTATAGCACAGCCAAAGTGAAAAATAATCCTAACTATTTGACTTGAATCAACTCTCAAGTCATGAACTAGTAATCAAACACCTTAATCTTGTTTGTCCAATTAGTTTCATCCATGATTTCAGCATATGTTCTTCATAGTGAGAGGAATTATTAACTCGGTCATCTACACCAAAACTATTCAATAAAACATGATAAAAATTGAGGGGGGCCTAGATGCTATCAATACGCTTGGGTGTTTCTCTTTTTACAGTCTCTTCTCTAGAGGATCCTCCTTCTAAACGTTACATACAATGGGGTATTTATAGACGATTACAGTCTTACATCATTTATAACTGAATGACATGCCACTATTATGCCCGGACGTGGGCACAACTATTGCCCCTACTTTTCGCCATACCATGACGTGAGCGTAGTGGGCTTAGAATGTGGCCATACGATCCTTCGAGCTACCGTGTGATTAATGCCACGTCATCTTCGTGGGACATGCCCGACCTGCCGATCATGCCCGAGGTCTTCCTTCAGCTTTGGTCGTCCGTCGCACTTTTCTGAGCAGGCACGCTCGGGAAACAAGGGCACATGCTCGGGGATGAGCTTGGTCGCGGTCGGGGTAGACCCATAGTTCGATCTACTCGAAGGTCTTCCTTGGGGACACCGTCCAAGGGTAAGCATAGTCAGCCGCCGATTGGCCGCCGGGGTACGATGGTCTTCATGGGAGTTACCCAATCCCCGACAGCTAGCCTTCGAGGCTCAGGTGGAAAATTGTTCGACGGGGCCTTCCCCTTGAGCCTCCAGACTCATAGGAGGGATTGGGACCTCATGACTAAAACTACTTGGCCAGGGTTAGAATCTTGCAATGAAACATTTGCTACAACGTCAAGAGCAACCCTTGCTGCATAACGAGCATCTTTCGTGAGACCGAGCATCTTGCTCGGGCCACCAAAGCGAGGCTCGGGAATGGAATTAGAATCTTGTGAAACACTCTTTGCGGCATCAGGAACAACACACTGCCGCAGCGAAGCTGCGCTCGGCAGGACCGAACATCTTGCTCGGGCCCGACCAAAGGGGCTCGGGAATGGAATTAGAATCTTGCTTGTGAAACACTCTCGCGGCATCCAGCAACACTCCTTTCCAAGCGAGCACGCTCCGGCGGGGACCGAGCATCTTGTTCCGGGCCCGACCAAAGCGGGGCTCGGGAACGGAAGCGAAAGGTCGCAACGGTTCCTTTTCCATGAAGCCTCGCGGGTACGGTTCTGACAATTTTTCGAAAACCGTGTCTTTATTGGACAGTTTTGGAAACCGTGCCACCGCGCGTCGGTTCACGAATAGACGGGGGCGGTTTTCTATCCGTTCGGCTTCTCTGTCTATATATACCTGGCGGGGATAGTACAGAGACCTTCTTTTTTCGCATCTCACAGCCAAACTCCAAAATTTTCCAACCTTCGAGCCCTTTCACCCTCACGCCCTTTTCTTCAATCTTTCTTCATGGCGAAGTTCGGCCTGAGCAAGATCACCAAGGAGAGGCTGCAGGTGCTCGAGGACTTCGGTTACCTTGATGCGGGCACCTGGCGGATCCCTCACGGCGAAGGCCCTCAGGCATGAGAATAGCGAAATCGTCACTGCGACCTCTACAACATCAGCGGGCTTAGAATGCAGAGTGAGTTCTTGAATCTGTGCTAAGCCTGCGAAAAGCGAGATCCCAACAGACTAACTCCATCCTCGTCTTGGCTATCTTCTCGCACCTTTGCGAGGGATTTGTGGGCATCTTGCCCACAGCGAGCCTCTTTTTCCATTTTTATTCCTTGTTCCGCACCGATGGGGCTTCTCCCACCAGTTCTGCGTATTTCTGTTTGTGGCCCAACCGACCATACGAGTATCCTTTTTTCACACTCAAAGACTTGGTGTCGGGCTGGGCCGATTTTTGGTTTTATTTGAGGAAGGCGGAGGGAAGTACTCTCCGCTACTCCGGAATGGCGGCGCCTAGCGTCAAGACCCCGCGCCCGTGCAAGTCAAGGAGGAGCGGACCTTGATGATGATCAGCGAGCTCACAAACATGGGGCTCACCGGTCGCGACATCGTCCAGGACTTCCTCGGGAACCGGGTGTCCCCTCTATGGAGGAGGGAGCACCCTTTCTTCAAGGTCTCTGGGTGGCAAGACCTCACCCGAGAGGTCGACTCCGGTAAGCTTCATGATCTTGATTAATTTCGCTTCTCATGTATGATCTATGCTTGTCTTGGCGCTTTACATTGATCGGTTGCAGCCCGAAGCCATTGGGTGGAAAAGCGAATTAGCGAGATGTTCGATACCCGAAGAAAAGAGCTTGAGCCGCAGCGCGAGTCGAAGAACGTGCTCGGCGGGGCAGTGGTAATCTCCCTTACAATCCATGCTCGAGGGAATGCATCCCGAGCATCTTCTGATATTCTTTTGCTTTTGGTAGAAGAAAGTTGCCCTCGAAGTGGCAGTGGCCGAGCTTAAGCCACTGTCGCGCGGCCAAGGGGTGCTCGTCCCTGCCGCCAAGACCAAGAAGGCGAGGGGCAAGAGACAAGCTCCACCGTCGCCCTCTACTCGGTCGATGAAGAGGCGGGTAACCTCGACCAAGAGCCCTCCTCGGCAACACTTGGAGTTCGCCGACCGGAAGGAGGTAAGCGACCTGAAGGTCTAGATGAAAAGTTACTTCGAGAGGAAACCGGGGTTGATCGCTCGCTTACAACAGCTCGCGGAGCAAGCGAAGTTGGTCGAGGAGGTGAGGAAGGCCGAGCGTGAGGCGCTGGAAGGGCAGCTTGCCGAGCTCAAGGCCAAGCTCGCCCAGGCTACTTCGGGCTCCTGGGCTGGGGAGCCCGAGGAGGAGGATGAGGACACGACGCCCCTCGTGACAAGGCGCCGGCGCTTGAAGAAGACACTGGAGGAGGTTGACATGGAGAAGGTCGACCCCCTCCTGGCGAGGATCAGCCATGCCGCGGAGGAGAGAGCCGAGCTCGTGGTCGCGGCGGTGGCCAATCCTATCGAAGATGACAGCGAGGAGCTCGCACAAGGTAGCCTTCGACCTCCATCTTTTCTTCCTGTTGTTTTTGTTGCTTGCTTTTTTTGTTTGCCCTTATCCGAGCTAACGCCACTCCGTTGACGTGGGCGTGATAGCTCCTAGGGTTTTTTTGGATTACGGGGTAATGGTTGATGAAATCCTTGGTCATGTCACAGAGAGGCAGCTCGCCCTCGTCGCCGACCGCGTGATGGGCGAGGCCGTCGACCTCGCGACGGCGGACGAGCTCGCCGACGACGCCGACCAAGGAGCTGCGGAATGCCTCGCCTTGGAGGGACCAGCCCCCCAGGGCACGTACCTGGCCCTCCCAAGCACTACGGACGCTCGGGAGGGGGAAGAAGAAGACCTCGCGATCTTGGGCGAAGAGCCTGCCCAAGAGAGCACGAGGTCCCTAGGCGAATCACCTGCCCGGGACAAGAGCACGGAGCCCCCGAGCGAATAGCATGCCCTGGAGGACACCGCGCAGTCCTTGAGCGAACCACATGCTCGGGAGGATAGCGAGAAGACCCTGAGTGAACCATCTGCTCAGGAGGGAGGCGTGACGTCCCCGGGCGAACTACATGCTCGGGGGGACAGCGTGGGGATCCCGAGCGAATTTCCTGCCCGGGAGGAAGGCCAAGTCCCCCCGCCGAAGTCCCCCACGGGAAACCTTGCGGATCTTCGGGAGGCTGACGTCGCTAAAGCCTTCCAAGATAACCTTTGCGTGCGCCTCGGTCGGGTAAGCATACTTCTCTTTTTTTATTACCCCCTTTTTCCGAGGGTTTCTTCTTTGGACTCCGGGGGGTGTTTAAGACCTTCTTGCCCGCAGGTCCTTCAAGAGACTATGAAGGACTTCGACTCGGCGACGGTTCCGCTCGAGATCTTGGCCAAGATGCATGTCGATCATGATGCCAAGGTGGCCGAGCTCGAGCAGCGAATGGTCGTGCTTAAGGCCGAGGATCTGATGATCTTGGAGAAGTGCCACCAGGCCGAGGAAAATGCCACCAAGAACAGAGAGAGGATATGCAAGCTCGAGCTAGAGCTCGAGTAAGCACATCAACACTCTCAAATTCTGGAGTCAAAGGTGGCGGAGTTGGGCCGGGCCGCGCGGGAGGCTGCCGAGCTTGCTGACCAAGACAAGTAGGAGATGGAGCGACTTTGCCAAGAAACTGCGAAGGGCCGAAGCTCGGCGGGTGCTCGACCTCGAGGCCAAGTTTGATGGTGAAGCGAAGCTTTCTGCGGCCTTCGGAGATAAGGCCGAAAGATAGTCCCCTTGTCTAGGTCTTGGTGTAAAAATTTTTCTTTCTTCTTCTCTTTTGTATTTCCTGATGATGTGAATAAAGGATAATTATTCCCCTCAAGACTCGCCTTATGTCTTATACCTTCGGTGTTTTTTGTATCTTTCTAGTGTCCACCTGCAAACAATGAATGCAAAATGAACAGACGAAAGATAGACAAATAGAAGTATGAGTTAGAATGAAACATGGGTGACACAAGCGCGTTTTTTGGGAAAAAACATTAGTGCGGTAGTTCGTTCTTACTAAGTCCCCGCTGCGAATGAAGGTCGTGCACCTAAGCTGCGAGCATGAGCTCGTTCGCAAGAGAGTTAGAAAAATTGCACGCTTTTCACTTGACCAGGCCACCAATCTCTCCGAGTTGCGAGGATGGGTTAGGTCGGGAGAAGGAAACGCGCGAGGCCTTAACTTCCTTAGCATCTTGAACACATGCCCCTAAGTTGCGAGCATGGCCGTGGCGAGGAAGAACGCGCGGTTGCCCGACAGAGTGCATGACGACCAAATACGTGCGAATCGAGCTAAGACTCTGGACCTACCGAGAGGGTGTCTGTATGCGATCGTGGACATGCAGCGAAGAACTACTACGAACGATGATCGGCTTATGGAGACTGAAGCCTCTGGCGGCGAGTTTAGTGATTCGGTGCTGGTCGTGGTACTCTGTACGTTCGTACGCGCGCTAGCCAAACCTTAGAAAAAGGAGGTTGAAGCGAATTGAGGCGAAAGTTCCTACCCAGATGCGCTCGTCCCATCACCAAGATCGTGAGGAAAAGAGTATGCCCTTGTGCGAGACTGAGTCAGCTTACCAACGGGTAGTGACCTTGGGAGCATTCACAAAATCTTAGAGATAATGGACTTCGCGTGGGCAAAGGAACCAAATTTTTACAAGAAAAACCGCTGAGCAAGCGTAAAACATAAAAGTAAATGCAAACTTAGACAAAGAATTTGCGCAGCTGGTCGATATTCCAGGAGCTCTGAGCACCCCGACCATCTTCTGTTGCCAAGCGGACAGCCCCCGGGCGTGCCACTGAGACGACCGTGAACGGACCTTCCCATCTAGGGGAGAGCTTGTTGGCCTTTGATGTGTCCTGAATTCGACGTAGGACTAGGTCACCAACTTGCAAGGTCCTTGGTTGGATCGATTTAGCCGCGTGCCTACAAAGAGCTTGTAGGTAGACGATGGATCACAGCAATACCCGCTCGCGTGTCTCTTCAGCGAGGTCGAGGAGACGCTCGAGCTCTTGGTCGACGCTATCAACCAAGTGCATTCTTTGTGAACCCAGCACAATTTCGGCGGGCAATATGGCCTCTGCACCATAGGCAATTTGAAAGGGTTTCGCCAGTGCAGAGCTCGCCGTAGTCTAACCGACCAAAGACGGAAGGGAGCTCGTCCACCCATGATTGGCCGTGCTGGGTGAGGTTTTTGAAAACCCTCTTTTTGATCCCCTGAAGGATTTGGCCATTTGCTCGTTCGGCTGCTCCATTGCTCTACGGATGAGCTACAGAGGCGAAGCAGACCTTTTTCCCAATGTCCTCGCAGTAGGCTTGAAACAGTTCACTGGTGAACTGAGTGCCGTTATCCATGATGAGGCGATCGGGGACTCCGAAACGCGTCACCATATTACTGCGGAAAAATCTCCTGGCTCCTTGAGCCGAAATAGTTGACACGGGTTCAGCCTCGATCCACTTAGTGAAAGTGTTGACGGCCACAAGCAAGAATTTGCAACCTCTTCGACCACGGGGGAAAGGTCCGAGTATATCGACTCCCCAGGTCGAGAATGGCCATGAGAGTGGGATAGTTTGAAGCGCATACGCCGGTTGGTGTGTCTTGCGGGCATGGAACTGGCGCGCCTGGCAAGTCGCCATGATCGCCCAAGCGTCAGTTAAAGTTGTTGACCAATAATATCCCAACCGGAAGGCTTTGCTCACGAGCGTCCTGAAAGACGAGTGAGCTCCGCACACTCCCTCATGGATATCTCTAAGAAGGAAATTGCCCTCTTCTCGAGATATGCACTTGGAGAGGACTCCTAGTGCCTCTTTGCGGTATAAGGTGTCCTCGATCAACTTGTATGGAGAGGATCACCTTATAAGCTAGGAACGCTCGGCTTCTTCCTCGGGCAGTGTCCCATGGGCAAGATACTGAACGAATGGCATCATCCAGTCTGCACCATGCTCGAGGAGGAGACGTTACCGCACGTCTCGGTGCCTCCTCTACAGAGGGAATGGAGGGCTTGTACAGATGCTTTCCTGGGGATGTAGAGTACTTCAAAATTTCTAAAGTACCTCTCCATCTTCCTCACTTCAACCAAGTAAAGCGCCATTGAGTTATCGGAACACTGATACTCCTTATTAACTTGGTTGACGACCAATTGCGAATCGCCTCTTACAGTTAGCTGCTGGACTCCGAGCGCTTTGCATGCTCATAACCTGGCTAGAAGGCCTTCATACTCCGCTGCATTGTTGGTCGCGGCGAAGTGTAGTCGAATGACATACTAGAGTTGATTCCCCTGGGGGGATACCAGCACGACGCCAGCCCTCGAGCGTTCATAAGCTCAGGACCCGTCAAAGTACATGGTCCAACGACCATCTTTAGATCCGTCGAGCTCGGCAGCGGGCGGTGCCAGATTCGTCTATTCCGCTACAAAGTCTGCCAGGATCTGGGATTTGATCGCCGTGCAGGCCGAAAAGTGGATATTGAACTCGGCGAGCTCCATAGCCCACTTTGCTATCCAACCACCAGCGTCTTGATTTCTTAGAATCTCTCTAAGTGGAAAGTTGGTCGGAATGACGACCTTATGAGCTTGAAAGTAGTGGTGCAGCTTCCTCGAAGCCACGAGCAGCGAGTACAAGAGCTTCTGGACCTTAGGGTACCGCTCCTTCGGTCCGTGCAAAACCTCGTTGACATAGTATATCGGTCACTGTGCCCCGTCTCATTCGACCATCAACACTGCGCTTACGGCCTGGTGGTCACTGCAAGGTATAGCAGAAGCACCTCCCCTAACCTTGGTGTGGTTAAGACAGGTGGGCTGGATAGGTACTGCTTTAGCTCCTCGAAGGAGCGGTTGGCTTCTTCTGTCCATGCAAAGCCATCGTGCCTGCGAAGCACCTTAAAGAAAGGCAGCCCGCGCTCGCCCGACCAGGAAATAAAGCGACTCAGAGCCGCCATGCGTTTGGTCAGGGCTTGGACCTCCTTTACGCAGCTGGGAGGCTGCATTCTTTCGATAGCTTCGATTTTTTCCAGGTTTGCCCCGATGCCTTGTGGCCCGATCATGTAGCCGAGCACTTTGCTTGCGCTCACCCCAAAGACACACTTTTCAGGATTAAGTTTTATTCGATGTCTATTGAGGTTACAAAATGTTTCCTCCAGGTCGGACACATGACCCGAGGCGAGCCTACTTTTCACAATAATGTCATCTACATATACCTCCAGATTTCGGCCTATCTGATCTAGGACGGTCTTCTACATTAGGCGCTGGAAGGTTGCTCCAGCGTTCCTCAGACCAAAAGACATGGTCGTATAGCAGAACGTGCCGAACGGCGTAATGAAGGAGTCTTCTCTTCATCTTTAGGGGATAAGCTGATCTGGTGACAGCCCGAGTAAGCATCCAGAAGCTCATCACCTGGGACTCCACCGTCGCGTCAACCAGCAGGTCTATGCGTGGCAGCGGGAAATTATCTTTGGGACAAGTGGTGTTCAGGCCGGTGTGGTCGACACACATGTGCCACTTGCCGCCTTTCTTCTTGACAATGACCGGGTTCGCCAACCATTCCGAATGCTTGACTTCCTGGTTGAAGCCGGCCTTAAGAAGTTTGTCAAGTTCATCCCGGATGATTGCTTGTTTCTCTAGGGAAAAACGCCTGAGCTTCTGGTGCACAGGCTTTTTATCAGGCCGAACAGCTAGCTTGTGCTCAATTACTTCCCTTGGGACTTTGGGCATGTCGAACGGTTCCCAGGCGAACACATCCGCGTTCTTCCAGAGGAAAGTAATGAGCTCAATTTACTATTTGGGATCTAAGGAAGATCCCAAATATAAGACCTTTGCTGGATCCGGGCTACTCAGCAGGACCACCTTGGTTTCTCCTCCGGGTTGGAGGGCAACTTTTGGCCGGGAATTCATCGGCCCTTGGTCGAGGCCACGTTGAGGTAGCTGCCTGACCATGTCAAGCGACTTCTCGTCGCAGTTTAAGGTCGCCTTTTGGTCCCTCTAATGGCGATGACACCTTTCGGGCCAGGAACCTTCAGGCACTGATAAGCGTGATGCGTAGCGGCCATGAACTTAGAGAGAGCCGGCCTGCCGATGATGGCATTATAGGCCGACTCGAAGTCGACGACCTCGAACGTGATCATCTCGGTTCAGAAGTTGCTCGGACTCCCGAACGTGACAGGCAAAACGATCTGGCCAAGGGGCTCGACCGAAGTGCCCGGAACGATCCCGAAGAATGGGACCGCTATACTCTTGATCTTGGACTGAGGAACTTGCATCTCGTCTAGGACCTTAGCAAATATGAGATCCATGGAGCTCCCACCGTCGATGAGAACCCGCCCCACCTTAGCGTTGTTGATGGTCGGGCACACGACCAACGGGAGCTTCTGAGGCTTGGTCATTCCAAGGGGACAATCATCCTTGGAGAAAGTAATAACCATGGCAAATCGGCATGTACAAAAAGTTTCTCTTTAAACTATTTGGATCACACAGAATATCAAATTCAATGTAACTTAAATTATTTAAATAAGATATCAATCTAAACTCATCTTCTTCACTAGCAATGTGAATAACACGTTTATTATCAACACAAGTGTTTGTTTTTGTAAGAAAAGAAACATGTTCATTCACTAGTTGTGACATGGATAAAAGTGAAGCATTCTCACACAACTCTTCTTCATCACAAGAGATAGCATGCACATCATCTTGTAACAATGAAATTTCAGCCATGGGTTCCACTAAAGGTTGCTCTATGACAGCATGAGTAGTGGACAATTTCAGCATATCAAAATTATTTTCACCATGTGTAAAATCAACACCTTTTACATTACCTCCTAAATTTTCAACCATTGTTGTAGGTGTCGGGGTATCCATATCTCGTTCCATAATCGAAGGGAATGTCTCATGGTCGACTTTCTCATCTTCCATGTTCTCAATCTCTTTTTGCTTGTGCTCATTTGTCTGCAAAATGTTAGCCACAAGAGGATGTGCAGCAGCAACAGGCGCCTCAAGTGAAGCTAATAGTGCATTCAAACATTCAATACTACAAGCACTTTCCAACAATTATGAAAGAGAACGATAACCTAAACTGGATAGCTTCATCAGATTCTTCTAAACCACAACGTAACAAACAAGTTCGCAATTCACGATAGCATTCTCTAACAGTATTACTCCCTTGTTTTAAGCATTGAAGTTTAATAAGCAAACACTCAGCATAATATTCAGGAACAAATTCAAGTCTCATAAATTTTTTCATGTCATTCCAATTCTCAGGTTTTTCTCCCTTTTCTACAAACATGCTTCCATAATGTTAACGCATACCCAGAAAGCACATTAGAGGCAAAACAAATCTTTTCATTTTTAGACAAATTATACATGCCAAATTGTTTGTCTACCACTATTTCTCAATCAATATATGCTTCAGGGTCAAAGTTTCTAGCATATGGAGGCAATGTTGATTTGAGGTTACCGTGTTCAGGAGTAGGAGATGAAGCCATCATGTTGTTCATGTCGCAAATCCTTTGGTTGAATCGAAGTGAACTCGTTTCATGTGGACCTGTCATGATTAGTAGACAACAAGGAAAAACACAGCCATATGTAATCTCCTATCAACTACTTGATGTGGCTAAACAAGTCGCTCAACTCTCAAACTTTAACCAAAGCTCTTACAAGTTCTTACCGGCAAATAGGGGTTGTCACTGTCATGCAAGGCCAAAAGTTCTCCCAAGCTTGGATAAAGCGATTGCCAAGAGACCGAACAAACATACGAGGTAGAATATGTGGAGCTTGATAGGCTATGTTGATTTCCTATGCAATCTGATAATTCTAGTTATTGTAATGATAAGTAATGATCCAAACTAAAATTCACAAGCCCTAGTTGCCGATCTCAAAAATATAAGTGAATTTCAAGGCAACACACACACAAAGATAATGAACTTAATGCAACCAATGGAATGAGCTAAATAAGAATAATTTCAACACCAAAACTCGTGTTGCATAAGTTATGGAGAGACACTAGCTAATTGCTTCAGAAAAAGTAAAAGGGCACAAGATTACTCACTACTTAATACAATTACGCAATCTGAAAATAATGAACACAAATTAGGGTTTTGATCAATGTAGTGCTGCTGGCCACTATTCTATTTTCTTTTCTCTCTCTTTTTTTTCTTTTTTTGGTGACTTTCGGCCAACACTAGTATGAGCAAAGTTTTAGAATCCCTAACTTTAATATCACAAGATATATGATAGTGCAACGTATCAAGAGGAGCAACCCCAAGCAATTTCAAATAGCTAGTCTCAATTGGGATCAAAGTATTCGCAAAGAATGAATTGGTTCCCAAAGGTATGTGCACTGATATTTTGGAATTTTATGGTTGTGGATGCTCTGGACTCAACCAACTCAAAGAAACAAAGCTAGAACACAAATTGAAGAAATAAACCCAAATTCGGCTAGAACAGTGCAGCAAAGTTGTCGCTGCAATTAAGGCATGAGAATGACCGAATCAAGCTTACTCACAATGTAAAAAATTGAAGGCATTGTCCTAGGCTTTAAAACAAGTATATGAACACACAATTTGGAGCTCGTATGTAGAAGTTATGGCCAAAACACTAAGGTCCACATATTTAACAAAATTCAGCCAATCTGACCAAATTCGAATCCGAGTCAAATTCGGTTTGAAGGAGTCTGAATCACAAAGGACACCCAAAAACATTTTTGTAGAGGACTCTTCATGGATTTAGAAAAGTATAAAAACTTCTCAATCAGAGTTCGGATCTAAGAGTTATGATCAAAATACCGAACCAACTTGGATTGCAATTGCCACTTACTTCCTGAATTTGATGTCCAAATTAAACAACATTTCAGATGGAATTAGAATTCATGCCCAACTAGGTTTTTGTGGAGCTTGTATCAAGGTTTTAGGAAAGTGCAAAAACACTAGAATCTAAGCTCGTATGCGAAAGTTATGAACAAAACAAAGAACTAGACAGACTGAAATAAAAGGTACGCGAAGGGAGAACGATCAGCAACTAAAATAAGGACTCTAATGGATCAAAACCTAACAAAACACACTAAAATATTAGATTGAATCTAAAGGTTGAATTTTTGTGGAGGATTTTCAATTTTGGATAGAAAACAAAAACTAATCTAGGGTACTAAATCTCTCACCGAGCAACTTGGCGCTCTGATACCACCTAATGTGACTTTGGGTCCCGATCTTTCGATGAGAGTGATAACTTTGATTTTGAGAAACTGACTTTGACGATCCGACTACAACGTACGATGACAATGCGTCTTAACAATCGCTAAACCAACTCTAGAGTGTTATTGATCTTGCCGTTGGCACGATCAACCTGAACCGAGGTTCAATTCCTGCAAGTAACCGAAAAACAAGCAAGAAAAGTGGTAAAAGCAATATGAAATTGCGAATATGAATTGAAGTGTTCAATCTGAAAACTAGAGATAGGTGGGGTTCCGTAGATAGTAATTCGGGCTGTTTAGCCAACACGCGCGATTACCACATGAAGTAGCAAAGCTAACTTTCAATCTAACAAAACCCAAGTCCTAGATGAGGACTTGGGTGGCTATTTATACTATGGGAGCAGGAGGAGGTCGGCCATAGCATAAGAGATCTAATACAACTCAAATTCAAGGTACCAAGTCTACTTTGACTAGAGTTTGACTCGGACTGAAAAAGCAACGTATGGTTTTTGGCAGTTTTCGGACGCATCTGAAGGAGTTTTGAGGTGAGACTGGATCCTTTGGAAAGTAGACTCTGAGATATTTCAAACGTGTACTCATGGTCCTCCAGAAACCTTCGGAATCAAAAGTTATGGCCTTTTAAATTCAGCGCTGCTGGTGAGGCCGAACTGGACTCGAACTTGAACTTCTCTTCCCAATCCGACTTGAACTTGTTCTTTGGCCCAATTTTGGTCCACGAGGGTCCTTCTCCATGGTTCCTAAGTACAATCAAGTCATTACAAGTTTTAAATAGCATCCCATTCATATTATCACTAATAGGGAGGCTTAGTAACGCATTCACCTGATGATTAAGGTGTCGTGCGTGACCTCGAGTCATTGGTCCTTGGACTATTGTAGGATTGGCTCATTGGTGAGTTGTAGTAGGCGCGGTTGTATCCAGAGAGGTGATGTCCTCATCAGGAGGCGGCCAAGGTGGCGGCCTAACTGCTGGAGGTGAAGGTGCCATGCCCAGAAGCCTAGGCGGCGGCCAAGATGGTAGCCGAACTGATGTAGATGATGACGCCATATACAAAGACCAAGAATGCGAACTACGTGATCGTCCTGGCCAAGGTGGAGGTCGATGAAGCCATGTCTATGAAAGCAACGTAGTAGGAACAGCCTTGGTCATATGCTTGCTGAACATGGTCTCATCACCTCCAACTCTAAGTACAAACTCCTGATAAGGGAAGTCTGCACCGCCGTACCAAGCGCAGGGGCAGCTAAGCTGCTGAGGTGGTCGGAGGAGCTAATCACCTTCAACCATGCCGACCACCCTGCGAGCACAGTCGGCCTAGGGCACATTCCAATCATGGTTTCGCCCATGGTTCGAAACGTGAAGCTCGGGCGCGTACTGATCGACGGGGGGAGCTCTATCAACTTCCTGTCCCCCAGGGCATTTTAGGCTCTTCAGATCCCGGAGTGAGAGCTGCGCCCGGTTCTCCCCTTCTACAGAGTCACCCAGGGGCTGGGTCGATGCCCCTGAGCCAAGTCCACCTTCCCGTTACTTTCAAAAACGTGGACAACTACCGCACGGAGTTGGTGGACTTCGACGTCGTTGACTTCGACCTCCCCTACAATGCCTTGCTTGGATGACCCGCGTTGGTCAGGTTCATGGCGACCACCCACTATGCCTATATGGTGGTGAAGATGCCTAGACCCGGAGGTCCCATAAGCGTCCAAGTGGACAAGCCAGAGGTCTTGCATTGCGATGAGCAAGCCTTGGACCTAGCAGGTGCCACCTGTGCGAGGCGGATTAACACCGCCTCTCCAGGAGTCCCTCAGGTGAAGAGCCGTGCCTCGCCCGGTCCGCTCAGCGAGATTAAGGTGGTTTCCCTGAGCGAGGACGAGCCCGCGAAGACCGTCAAGTTGGGCGCCAACCTTGGCGCCAAATAGGAAGACGCGCTCGTCACCTTCCTCCGGTCTAATGCAGACGTGTTTGCCTGGCAACCGTCCGATATGTCCGGGGTCCCTAGGGAGGTTATCGAGCACAAATTGGCAACTCTCCCAGAGGTGCTCCCAGTCCGACAAAAGGTCTGGCACTAGGCCCCCAAGCGATAGGATGCCATCCGTGAGGAAGTGGAGAAGCTGTTGCATGCGGGTATCATCAGAGAGATCATTCACCCTGAATGGCTTGCCAACCCCGTGATCGTCAAGAAGTCCAACAGGAAGTGGCGAATGTGTGTCGACTTCACCGACCTCAACAAGGCTCGCCCGGCGATCCGTACTCTTGCTGCGCGATCGACCGATCACGGATTCTACTGGCGGGTGTGAGCTCTCGAAGCTCGGATGCATACTCCAGGTACCACCAGATCAGCATGGCAAAGGAGGATGAAGAGAAGACCGCGTTTGTAACCCCTATGGGTGTTTATTGCTACATTCGAATGCCATTTGGGTTAAAAAATGTTGGTTCTACTTATCAGTGTGCCATGCACGCCGCTTTTCGACCACAGGTCGGGCGAAACCTCGAGGTATACGTCGACGACCTGGTGGTAAAGGCTGAGAAGAGCGAAGGACTAATTGAGGATTTGAAAGAAACCTACGCCAATCTCAGGAAGAATCACTTGAAGCTCAATCCCAAGAAGTGCATCTTTGGCGTACCCTCCGGGAAGCTATTGGGATTCCTCGTGTCCAGTCGAGGCATTGAGGCCAATCCCGACACGATTGCAGCCATCGAACACATGAAGCCGCCGACCAGACTCAAGCATGTCCAGTGTCTGGCTGGCTGCTTGACATCTCTCGGGCAATTTATCACCCACCTGGGAGAAAAAGTCTCCCCTTGTTTAAGCTATTGAAGAGCGCCAACCACTTCGAATGGACACCTGAAGCCCAACAAGTGTTTGAAGACCTGAAGAAATACCTCTTCTCACCCCTGGTACTGGTCGCTCCTACTCCCGACGAGCCGCTACTCCTATATATCGTGGCTACCCCGGTTGTAGTGAGTGCGGTGCTGGTGGCGGAGAGGGAAGGCACCCAGAGACCAGTCTACTACATCAACAAGATGTCAGTCCGACGGAGACCGGTATCCGCAGCCCGTAAGATGCTCTACACTGCTCGTGTCATCCCGAAGCTCCGACACTACTTTCGAGGACGGAGATCACGGTGGTCACCTACCCACTTCGAGAGATACTCCACAACCGAGAAGCCAAGGTCGACGCTAAGTGGTCGGTGGAACTAGGCAAATTTTGCCTCAAGTTTTGCCCGCGCACTGCCATCAAGAGTCAAAGGTTGGCCGAAGTTAAATCGCGAGTGGACTCCGTCCACCCCTAAAGTTGAAGGAGCACCCGTGCTCCCCCCGTGGACCTTGTCTTTGACGGCTCTTTCCGGGTCGATGGCGCGGGGGCTGGGTTTTTCCTGGTCTCCCCAACTGGGGACATCCTCAGTACTGATCGTCTTGGACTTCAAGGCGACCAACAATATCGCCCGAATATGAAGGGTTGTTTGGTGGGGCTACGCCACAGCATGGCCTGCGAGATCCGGTGAGTGCACATCAAGGGTGACTCTCTACTCGTTGCCAACCAAGCGCGAAAGGAGTTCCAGTGCTCTGATCCCACGATGACCGCCTACTTGGCGGAAGTCAGGAGGATAGAGCGTCACTTCGACGGGCTGGGGTACATCCATATCCCCCGACGCGATAACCACTTGGCAGATGAGCTTTCGCAGCTTGCCTCGACGAAGGCTTCTGTTCTGGTTGGAATCTTTGAAGAAAGGCTTGCCCAACCATCCATCGCCGCTTCTCTCGGGGCCGATGGCGCTTTATTCCGCCCGCCTCGAAGGAGTCTTGCGAGACCGTCTATCGCTTCCCCGGTCTCCGGTGGGGACGATAGTGCCCAACCGTCCATTGTCACCCCAGTCTCCGGCGGGGCCAATGACGTGTCGGTTCCGATCCAAGTCTTTGCAAAAAGGCTTCCGCAACCGTCCCTTGTAACCCCCAACTCCGATAGGACCAATGGTGCGGCTGTTCCGTCCTCCAATTCTGGGCAGGGAGGCAACGCATCCATCTCGGTCCCCAACTCTAGCAGGGCCGACGGTGTTCCGTGTGGGGAGCCAATGCACCCGTCTCGGCCCCCAACTCCGGTGGGGTCGGCGACGCGGCTGCTACATCCCCCAGTTCCGGGAGGTGGAATGGTAACATCGCTAAGGCAGTACTGGTGGAAACGTCCGGCCAGGCGGAGTACCCAGGCGATCATCATGAGATCGCCACACTTGGTTGGGGGTCAGTGGATGGATCCCATCCTGGCCTTCCTGTGTGATCAAGTGATCCCCGATGATGATGCTTCAGCTGAGAGAATTGCACGTAAGGCCAAGTGCTATACTTTGATAGGTGGGGACTTATATCGCTAGAGTAGAAACAAAATTCTCTTGAAGTGCATCACTCGGGAAGCAGGAAGCGAGCTGCTCTCTGATATCCATAGAGGTATGTGCGGGAGCCATATGTCTAGTCGGACACAGGTCGGTAAAGCTTACCACCAGGGATTCTATTGGCCTACTACCCTCTAGGATGCTTGTGAGCTGGTAAGGAGTTGTGAGGCGTACCAATTCCACGCCAAGCAGACCCACCTTCTAGCCCAAGCTCTGTAAACCATCCCGCCTCATGGCCGTCATTTGTCTGGGCCGGATATCCTAGGTCCGTTCACAGACCCACTGGGGCTTCACCCACTTGTTCGCTGCATCGATAAATTCACCAAATGGGTTGAAGCCGGCAGCGGCAGCGCCATTACGGCCCTCGGCCGTCGGGTTCATGAGCGGGATCTTCACTGCTTTGGAGTTTCCAACCGATCATCACCGATAATGGCACCCAATTCACCAAATAAGAAGATTCCCGGAATTCGCGAAGAGATGGGCACTGTGTGTTTTGCCTCCGTGGCCCATCCATGAAGTAACGGACGAGCCGAGCATGCTAACGACCGGTCCCGAGGGGCCTCAAGACCTCGGCGTCGACAGGCTCCGCAAGCGCAAAGCACGATGGGCAGAAGAGCTTCTGATGGTGCTGTGGTCTCTTTGAACCATGCCTAGCCGTGCGACTGGGGAGACTCCTATCTTCCTAGTCTACGGCGTCGAGGCGGTACTGCCCTCCGAGCTCTCCCTGGGCTCGCCGCACGTATCGTCCTTCAATGAAGAAGACCGATGCCAAGACGACGTCAACTTCCTGGAGGAAGTACGAGATCAAGCGGCACTGCATGCTACCCGGTACCAGCAAAGTCTCCGGCGCTACCATGCCACCCGGGTCCGTGAGAGAACACCGGCGAGGTGACCTCGCCTTCGCCGAATCCGCCAGCAGTGAGCCGTGACAAACTGTCTCCCGCTTGGGAGGGCCCTTCAAGGTGGTCTCTGCCTCTCGACCTAGGGCGCTTCATTTAGCCATGAAGACGGCCGAGGAGTCGCGAACTCCCGAGAATATAGAGTCATATGGAAGTTTTACCCCTAAACTCGTCTCACATGGTTGTCATGAGTACCAGTATCCCAGCGGCTCCTTGGCCATAACATGGACCCCACCAAGGCCAGTCTTGAGACGAGCGTTGGCAGGTGTGTGCGGCATGGTGCTTTGCGGCAAAGTTCCGCCCACCATGGTGCTCCGCGGCAATGTTCCGCCCACCATTTGCCCTGCCTCTGGCGACCAACTCCCTAGCCCCGCGGCTCTCTGCTTGGTCCCACAAAGATGGCAAGGGCATAAGTTCCGGATGGCGACGTGAAAGTGACAACCTGGCGAGCGATGTTCGGCATGCTGTAAGTTCTCCATGGCCTCACCCCGGGTCGGCTAGCAGGCTGTTGCACTCTCCCCTAGCTGATCTTGGGCCCCACATGCTTAGTATGCAACCGATTATCACTTTGATTCATTCAACATGCTTATGCCTATAGGATTTGTGCCACACTTGGTTGTCACGAGTACCAGTAGCCTGATAGCCCCTTGGCAACTCCTTTGAACCCCTAGTTTCTGCGTCGGTCCCGGACGGGCGTCTAGTAGGTGTGTGTGGCACGGTGCGCTGCGGCTATGCTCCGCCCACCATGTTGCTTCGCAGCAATGTTCCGCCCACCATTTGCCCCGCCTCACGCCGACTGCTCCCTAGCCCTCAGCTTCTCTAGTCTGTCCAAAAGGATTGCAAGGGTCCTTGGCACACTGTGGACTCCCTCACTGTGGCCGAGTCTTGACGGGTGTTTAGCAGGTGTGTGTGGCACGGTGCGCTGTGGCTATGCTCCGCCCACCATGGTGCTTCGCGGCAATGTTTCGCCCACCATTTGCCCCGCCTCTAAGCGACCTGCTCCCTAGCCTCGCAGTTCTCTGGTCTAGTCCCGGTAAATTACAAGGCTCACAGTTCTCTGGTCTAGTCCCAGTAAATTACAAGGGATTAAGCTCTGGATGGTGATAGGAAAATGACAACCTAGTGTGCGCTCCCCGCCCACTCAGTGGCAGGGACTTAGGCTCTATGTGCCCGTTTGCCTATTTATTCCTAATAAGCGTGGATTAACCTTTGCTTGTGTTTGGAGTGGCTTTGAATGATTGTAAAAAAACTCCTAATCGTCGATCCATCCGATCGCCTAGAGGACCCGTGCAATATGCTCGGGGGCTGGTCACCTGGCACTAAATCGAACAAGTCACGAGCAAGCATGCGCAAGGGCAGACAATAGGTAAATGCCGACCACAGGTAAAAGCAAGGCATTTTCATTCATAATGGCCAAAAGGCCTATGTACATGTTTACACTAAAGAAGAAAGGGAAAAGAAGACGGCACAAGCGGTCGCCCGAGCTACTCATCGGTGATCTCGATATCGTCGACGTCGTCCCCGGCTTCTTCCTCCACCTCGGCAGCGGCGTCGACGGGCGGAGGCACTATCTCCATCGGCCCCGCTACATACTCCGCCGCCTCACGCACCCGCACTGGCGCCCAGGCGAGGTCGCACTCCACCCCGGCGACGGTCGCCATGGGGTCGAAGGAGTCATCGCGGCGGGTGCAGCACATCAGGACGAAGCCCGCTGTGGCGATCACAACTTCCCACCCCTCCCGGGCGGAGCGGTCTACCAAGGCGACAGGCAGGCCGACAAGGGCTTCAGTGACAAGGGTGACGCTGTGGGCATAATGCGCCACTGATTCTTCCAGCAGACCACTCACCGTCACCCCTAGCGGCCGCAAGCTGCTGACCATGCGCTTAAAGGCGGGGCAGAGCATGGTGACGAGGTTGCGCAGTTTGTGGCCCATCTCCGCGCTCAACGCACTGCCCTTCTCCTCAGCACCCTTCGCCCGTGCCTCAGCGTCATCGGCTCAGGCCACCAAGGACGTCTTCTCCTCCTTCGCCAATGCCAACTCCTCCCGTAGTGACGCCGTCTGCTTGTCATGGAGGGAAGTCGCCACGGCAAGTTAGGTGACCAGGTCGGCAAGCCGGGTGGCGAGCACGAAGAGAGCGGACGGAGCGGCCAAGTGAGAGGCAGCAACCCCGGTGTGGGCCGCTACCTCCTGGCCCAATGACTGGGCAAGTGGCAGCTGCGGGGCAACAACTCTGGTGGTAGCAGATGACGTGGTCGTCTGACCACTAGTACCGCCTTGAGAGTCCGCCCTAAAAACACCAAGAAGAAGGGTCAATGCCAGCAAGTAGAAGAATATGTCAAAAAAAGAAGAAGCTTACGTGGCCAAAGCGCCCCCGAAGCGGACGAAAAGAAGCGCTGGTCGCGAGCCCTCCTTGGCCCAACATGCTTTGTCACAAGATCGTGCCGCCTTGGCGCTAAGTATGGTGCCGCCTTGGCGCTGGTGCCGGTCTTGGGAGATGGAGGGGGCGGCGACGCTGCGTTCTTCCTGGTGGAAGGCGTGGCGGCGCCAAAGAGAAGACCCAGCCCCTGCCGTGCTCGGAAGCACGGAGGGGCTGGAAGAAGAAGAGATGCCCGTGGCGCAGGGTCTCTTTGGGTCCAGACTCGAAGCGTCGATGGTGGCCGACGGTTTCCCCACGCTCCGGTCATCAGCAGGAGCCGGACTCCCCCTTATCGTCAGGGGGGCACGAGGTGGTATCGCGGCCCTCCCGGTGGAGTCCATCAAGGGGAAGCATGCGATGATCGCGTGTCGCTCCGCCGTGATGATCGGCCATGGTGGTTTCTTTCGCCGAAGCCACGGCTACTCGGCATTTATGTAGTACCCACCACCCAAGTCTCGACCCCGACGACGTTCAAATTTTTGGCGCCTAGCAAAAGGCAAAAGACATCAACCAGCTGTTGGCGGCCACGGAGATAAAGCAAGCAAAAAGACGGGCGGAAACTTACAGCCTGGGTATGTGCGGGTCATGTCATCATTGCTGGTGTACTGCCAGGCCGGCCTGACGTGTCGCCGCAGGGGGCTGATCCGTCGGGCCACAATGTCCCCGACGACTTGCGCCCCGGTCAGCTTTTAGGCCGCAGTTGATCAATGCGGGCCACCATGGATCGGAGTTCCACCGTCTCCTCGACGAGGGAACCCCAGTTGTCGATGGCAGCTGCCGGTGGGGACAGCAGCTCCAGGACGTCAAGACTGCTGTCGTCAGCGATGTACAACCACTCGTTCCGCCACATCTTCTAGGTGGTCTTCGTTTGGAGAGGGATGTAGCGGGAGGCTGAGCCATCACGGAGGCGGAAATAGCAACTCCCCATGAACCCACCATCGGTGGAACCGCGGAGAGTGTAGAAGTATCAGAAGAGAGGAAGATTCAACATCACCTCCACGAACATTTCACAGAGGTATGCGAAGGTGGAGAGGATGACGATGGAGTTGGGGGTGAGGTGAAGATGGTGGATTTCGTAGAAATGAAGGACGGTGAGAAAGAGCTTAGAATAAGGCGTCATCAGGACCGCCGCTAATGCCCAGGTGAAGGTAATCACTTCCCCAGGGTTGCATTTTGGCGAGACGGTGCCCGCCCTAAGGCGGAGGGCCCCTTCGGGGGCCAGGCGAAGAACGGTCCCCAACCGTGACTCATCCATCATCGAAGGGGGAAGCGGCTGAGCCATGCGGCCGGAGTGCTGTCTTGGTGCCGTGGCGGCAAAGAAGCTCGTGATATGGAAGCAGAAGATCAAGGAAGCAAGAAGGCCTAGACAACGAAAGTGACAAGAGTGCGGATCGTAGAGAGGCGGACATGCCTATTTATAAGCCGTGTGAGGCTTCAGGACTCAAGGAGTCGCGCCCCCACGAACTGATGGTTTGCAAAAAGATCATAATGGTGCGAGACGACAAGACCCGAAGAGTTGCGGCGGTTGCAGAGAGAATCTGTACAGTTGCGTATGTAGAGTTGGGACCCGTCCAGGAGCGCGCCAGGGTCAAAAGAATATCTCTGAAATCTTCTAAGGCGCGCTTTGGGGCAGATCCGAGGGCTACTGTCGTTGTATTCTACACCGGGGTACTCTCTCCACCGCTGTTAAGAGGGACTGCGCACGCAAGATACAGAAAGAAGAAGGTCCTGTGCAAAGTACTCAACCTGCTGAAGAGAGGCTTGGCGGGCAACTAGGACGCGTGGTCGCCCAGCGAGCAGTCGGGCAACCAGGTCCCTACCCTGGGCGACCAGGTCACAGCCCCTGACGATCAGGACACGTGGCCACTCGGAGAGCAGCCGGGCGCCCAGGCCACGTGGTCGTCTGATGAGCAGGCAGGCACATTGTCAGTCATCCACGCAGACAGAGTTGGGAGGCTTCCGCCCGAAGCCTCCTCCAGGATCACAACGTATCATAGTCATTAAATGCGCATGGGAGCCATTAAATGCACATGGAGCCGTTACAATGTGCCTGGGAGCCATTAAATAGGCGTGGCTCCCTGACGGTATGATGACCTATCCCTCCTACTGAGCCAGCTCCACCAATTCCCGTTCCATCTGCACCGCCCAGGGCAGATGGGTGAGACGCGTGTACCATCGTTACACACGGCGTCCGAACCCTCCCCTCGGAAACCAAGACAAAGGCGGCCCAAAGAACGGCATAGACAAAGAGGCTCGAGAAGACGAAGAGCGTTAGGACTCGACACAAGCAATGTAATTAATGTAAAACCACTCCCCCCACTTGCCCTAGCCAGTCCCGGGAGTATATAAGGGAGCTAGTGTGCATGGGGTGGGGAGGTCGGTCGATCAGTTCACATCAGAGAAGAGATCCAATGCTCGAACGATCGAAAGATCGGGTGAACTAAGAACAAGCGGTATACTAGAGCAACACGAGCTTGAGCAGGACGTAGGGCTGTTATCCGAATTGGGGGCCTGAACCTGGGTAAATCCCTGTGTGTTCTTCAGTTTCCTTTCCTGCTCATCACGAGAAGAGAGTCGAGAGTGACATAGCTGCGAAGACCCCCCTCTACCGAAACTCGGTTATACACTCGAACCAATAATGTCTGGCATAAACCCGCCGACAAGAACCAATGAGGTAAATGATCAGATCAAAATTGTTTCCTAAAAATGTTGGAAATGACACTATTGGTTACGGGTATTTTGATTAAAAACCCAAAATAAAACTATGGTTTTGACGCGGGTGATTATTGATATTAGCCGAGTGTGCAAAAGGAATTGCACGTAGTGTAGGTTGAAGTATTGTCCGTGTCGGATTAAGGACCGAACATCGTGTTGTATGATCCAAGATATATCCGTGCAAACCACAAGTGTTGGGATGAGGCAACCTTAAACCAATTAAGTTATCTAGTTTAACTTTGCACTCTGGAAGGCCGAAGTAGTACGGGCTCTCCTTTCGAGGTTTGCTCGACGGGGTGCCCTCACCGAGGTATTGGGAGCCACACTTACCAATACAACGGTGTACGCCATGCTATGGGAAGTTCCAATATTTCTATGCTCTAAGTTCTTCTATCATAGTATGTGTTTAACGTCCCGGTGCTGGTGCAAAGTTAACATAGGTAATGTAAAGGTTTTCGTCATGAACATTCTGGCCACACGCTAAAAGTGCGTGAAACATGCGGCAAAAAGAAAAGGACATGACTTGTGGGTAAAGTTGTACACCTCTGCAGAGTATAAATCTAATCGATTAGCCGTACTCACGGTCATGGGAGTCTTGGTGAACTGATGTATGTTAGATGTTTTATTATTTTCAAAAGGGCTTGGTTACATTTGTTTCGCAACTGTTGCTTTATGTCAAATGGCCGACATTGATGGATTTCAGGATTTGGATTATTCGTCACTCACGTCATGGAGGACTGTGAGTATTACTTATGCTTTACTTATTTGTTATTAATCAAACTTGCTCTTACAAATTACACTTGCAAACAACTCGATTTATAAATTCAATTTCGCTTTATGCAAATTAACTGTAGTAGCCTCCTTTGACTTGCCTGTATTTATGCATTTACAAATACCACCTTAAGTCTTACGGACCCTTGCTTAATTTGTTGTTTTAGGTGAATAAGTTAACGAAGCTTCGAAGCCTTCTTTTCATCGCAGGATGCGGGATCTTTGTTGAAGCGATCTTTTCTAGGGATTTATGCCTCGTTAGTTGCCTGCGGGTTGGATGGGCACACTACAAGGTTTTGCTCCTTTTGCTGCTTTATACTTTGAGTTGTAAGATTTCTTTGTAAATTAGTTTTCGCTTTAATAATTTGATGTATGATTGTGATTCCAATTGTTATAAATATGCGTACTAACTACTGATTTAGGGACTAGTACTGTATATATATGAGATTCTCATTTTGACATTTTATACGAAAATGGGGTCGTTATACGATCCAACGATGTCAATTGAAAATTTTCGGAAGTTCACCAATGTCATATTCACTAGATACCTTGCCTATAAAGACTTCAAAACGGTAGACCGGCCAGTGGCCACAGGTAAATCGGTCCAGCTTGATCACTCCTTGACATCGATCTGAAGAACTGATTATCTCTCAGCCAAGAATTGTTTTGCATAATCGAAGACTTTGACCAGTGACCCCCATCAGTCTTTGCTCCTATCTTCCAACTGTGCATACACGGTAAAGACTATCTCCAGTCTCCACTACTAACTGCACTACCACTCATGCTTGCTATCCAAAAATGGCCTACTCCTGTCTTCTCATCCTTCTCGTCCTTCTGACATCCGATTCCGCCGCGAAGCCGCACGACGGCGAGCTCCAAACCCTCCTATCCATCCGGCGAGACTGGGGTAACCCTGCTGCACTGAGCTCATGGGAAGCCAAAAGCTCCATTTTTTTTACTCACTGTAATTGGGCTGGTGTTGCCTGCGACAATAATGGCCTGGTCACTGCCTTGGCCTTCCAGAACTTCCACATAGCCAAACCAATCCCAGCCTCCATCTGCAGCCTGAAGAGGGTGGCGTACATAGACCTCTCCTATAACAATCTCACCGGCGAGTTCCCCAAGGTGTTATACGGCTGCTCGGCTCTGCGCTACCTCGACCTGTCGAACAATGAGTTCGCCAGCAGCCTACCCGGTGATATCAACAAATTGTCCTTGGACATGGAGCACCTGAATCTGTCGAGCAATGGGTTCATTGGCAATGTTCCGTCGGCAATTGCGGGGTTTCCGAAGCTCAAGTCTTTGGTTCTTGACACTAATCACTTCAATGGGAGCTACCCGGCTGCCGCTATCGGCGGCCAGTTGGAGCTCGAGACGCTGACGCTGGCGGCCAACCCGTTCGTCCCGGGGCCTGTCCCTGAAGAGTTCAGCAAGCTGACGAAGCTGACGTACCTGTGGCTGTCGGGAATGAACCTGACCGGTGGAATCCCGGACAGCCTGTCGGCGCTCACAGAGCTCACCCTGTTGGACATGTCGCAGAACAAGATGCAGGGCGAAATCCCCACGTGGGTTTGGAAGCTTCAGAAGCTGGAGAACCTGTACCTGTATAACAACAAGTTCACCGGCAGGATTGAGCCGGATGTAACCGCCGTCAACATGATCGAGCTCGACCTGTCCACAAATATGCTCACTGGACCGATACCGGAGACCATCGGCAACATGAAGAACCTGACTTTTCTCTTCTTGTACTTCAACAACATCACAGGGTCGATCCCGGCGAGCATCAGTCTGCTCCCGAACGTCGCCGACATCCGTTTGTTCGATAACAGGCTCTCCGGCTCACTCCCACCGGAGCTCGGGAAGCACTCCCCACTCGCCAACCTTGAATTGTGCAACAACCTCCTCTCCGGCGAGCTGCCGGAGACCCTCTGCTTCAACAAGAAGCTCTACGATCTTGTGGTGTACAACAACAATTTCTCCGGCTTGTTTCGGCAAGCCTCGGGAGTCGCGACACGCTGGACAACATCATGGCGTACAATAACCACTTCGTCGGGGACTTCCGGAGAAGATATGGTCGTTCCGACGCTCACCACTGTCATGATTCAGAACAATAGCTTCACCAGCACTCTGCCCGCTGAGATATCGCGTAACATCTCGAGGATTCAGATCGGGGACAACAGATTCTACGGTGCCATCCCCAAGTCTGCTACCGGACTAGATGTGTTTTCGGCACAAAACAATTACTTCTCCGGCGCGTTGCCAGAGGACATGACGGGGCTCGCCAACCTCACCGTCCTGAACCTCGCTGGGAACCGGATATCCGGATCGATTCCGCCGTCCATCAAAGCGTTGGGAAGGCTCAATTACCTCAACCTTAGCAGCAACCAGATATCCGGCGTGATCCCGTCGGCGATTGGGCTGCTGGTGCTCATCATCCTTGACCTCTCCAACAACGCACTCACCGGTGCAATACCCCCGGAATTCAGCAACCTCCAATTCAGCTTTCTTAACCTCTCCTTCAACCAACTCGTCGGTGAGGTCCCCGAGTCATTGCAGAGCCCAGCGTACGAAAGGAGTTTCTTGGGTAACCCTGGGCTGTGCTCCGGATCAGGCTCCAGCCTACCCCTCCTGACGTGTTCTGGAAGTCACAGCAGCACTCATCATGATCACCGTTCTAGGAGCATAATCATTGTATTGGTCGTGCTTCCCGTTATTACTCTCATCAGCACCGCCATTACGGGATGGCTTCTCTGGCGCAAGAACGACAATCGAGATGTTACATCGTGGAAGATGACACCATTTAGAACGCTGGATTTCACCGAGCACAACATAATCAGCAGGATCAGCGAGGATAATGTGATCGGCAGGGGTGGCTCCGGGAAGGTGTACCGTATCCACCTCAGCGGCGACAAGGCAGGACGCGGCAGTAATAGCCAAAGGACGGTGGCCGTAAAGAAGATCGGGAACTCCGGCAAGCTGGACACGAACCTCGACAAGGAGTTCGAGTCGGAGGTGAGGACGCTGGGCGACCTCAGGCACGGCAACATCATCAACCTGCTCTGCTGCATCTCCGGCCGGGACACGAAGCTGCTAGTGTACGAGTACATGGAGAACGGCAGCTTGGACCGGTGGCTGCACCGCCGAAAGCGTGCCGGCCCGCTGGACTGGCCAACGAGACTGAGCGTCGCCGTCGACGTCGCCAGAGGCCTCAGCTACATGCACCACGATTTCACGCGGCCGGTCATCCACCGCGACGTTAAGTGCAGCAACATCCTGCTTGACTGCAAGTTTAGAGCAAAGATCGCCGATTTTGGGCTTGCTCGGATTCTTGCCAAGTCTGGCGAGTCGGAGTCGGCCTCAGCCGTTTGCGGAACCTTCGGTTACATTGCTCCAGGTTACTACTTCTTTGCTCGTTTCCTCTGTAATCTACTCGTACACACACACGAAAACACTAAACACAGCATGTGTCTGACTCAAGCTGTGCATTTGATTGCAGAGTACGTGTACAGGGCAAAGGTGAGCGAGAAGGTGGACGTGTACAGCTTCGGCGTCGTGCTGCTGGAGCTGGCCACCGGCCGGGGGCCGCAGGACGGCGGCACGGAATCGGGCAGCTGTTTAGCGAAATGGGCGTCGAAGCGGTACACGAAGGATGGCCCGTTGGCCGACTTGGTCGACAGTGAAATTCGTGATATGGCCTACTTGGAGGACATGGTGGCCATGTTCGAGCTCGGCGTGGTTTGCACCGGCGAGGATCCATCGTCGAGGCCGTCGATGAGTGAGGTCCTCCACCGGCTCCTCCAGTTTGACCGTAACAGGATGTCTGTCGGGGATGCCAAGGGCGTGTTCGGCGTTGATTCTTCGGAGTGCATGGTTTGAGTCGGACAGCTAGCTGAGATATCGACCTGTGCTGTTCGGGAGGCTGGTCTGCCATTGCCCCAGAAAATTTTCTAATTTATGAAATCGGATAGTAGCACTTTTTGTTGTGGCTTAAATTGTTTTGGATCCACACAACTTTCAATAGACGTGGGAAAAACACATCTATTTTTTAGCCTAATGGCTAATGGCCTTCCTCGAGCTTGAAGTCAACGACGCGTCCTAACCCGGCAACCTCCAGGGCAGGTCTATCGCTATAAATATATATTACAATAAAGAAATATTATCTTGCCCGCAAAAGAAAGAGGAATTGCCATTAATATTAATTGAAGATTGCTTTGGGTTTATTTCTATATTTTAAAAGAAGGAAAGAGCCGTGATTTGCTGGTCATAATCAATTCTTGTTATTTGTAGCAGTCCTCCGCCGGTTTGCCCTCTATTCTTGTTATTTGTACAGCCGAGCGAAGCATCCGGCGATCAGACAGACCTACACATATTCTTCTCCAAAACGCAGCAAGCATCTCACGCGTTGCCAATACAGACTTACGCATGGAGAAGCGTGTGAAGGGGCACGGTGATGCACTTGTTTTGCTGCTGCTTCTCGGATGCTTCGCTATTCATGCGCAGTGTAAGTAGCCCTCCAGATAGTATATGATCTGTTTCTTGCTCATGTCCACTGCGCGTATTCTAATCCGAACACCACTGAACAGTATACAATTACATAGCCAATTATACACCGCTTTATAGCTAATTCATGGTTTAACTTTTCTGTATCGTATTTCGCTGTTAGGCCGAGGCTTGGGTGACATGGTTAGCGAGAAGATTAATATTCCACCAGGACCACTGTGCGCACAGAAAGATCTGTTGGTGCCACCCTGCCATGGGTGCTGGTGTTGTATGGTCACTCAGGATTGCTTTCAGACACTGGAGGAGTGCAAGGCAGTGTGCCCATCTTCATCTTCGGCGGCGGCGGCCCCCTCCTCCCCTACCCTCCAATCAAACTGAGTTGTTATTCTTAGTTGGAATGCGTGATGTGCTGAACAATTAGTCGGGATAACAAGCAGTGTGCTGTCTGCAACGCGCGCTCTGCTGATGTTAATTTCCAAGTTCAATTGCTGTTATGCTACGCAGTTTTTATCGCGGAAAAAAATAAATAATATATGAGCTTAATTTCTATGTTTAGAGCCCATGTTGAACAAATGGGAGATTATATGTCTAATTATCTATTCAGGACCGTGGGCTGCCAGTAAGAGTGTGGTTGAGCCAGTGTTTTGGAAAACAGCTAGCGTGTGCTCTGTGGATTGACGTGGCACTACTGTTAAGTGATTAATTAAAATTTAGTAGATAATTATACGTTCTTATTAATATATTTATCTATAATTTATAATTAATTATAGATATTTTATTTACCCAAAATTTCTAGTACTTCTAATTACGAGTTGGTGGCGGTGGTCCGTTTTTCCTCCCTGGTCATACCCACAAAACAGAGAAAGTTTTAATTCGGTTAGATATACTTGCATGCGTGATCTACGGCGTATCAGACTCTTATCTCAATTAGCCGATTCTATTTCTAAATATTGCGTGACTGATTTTTTCCCATATACTGCACGTGTAGTTTCTGAGTTTCCATGTGCCTTTGAGTTGCTATATGCATCCTTTCTATTAAATATTTACTTGTATGTGTAGATAAGATCATTTTTTCTTTTTATCTAATCACGTATGGACTTGATTCCAGCCGATCAACAGCATGCGCACGGTCATGCATGACGCGACTAGATAAGTTTGTTATCTCTATCTCTACTAATTCTAATTAGGAGTTGATGGTGGGAAGCAGGCAGTGGCAACCCCCATAGATTGGATGGGATCATCACGTCGTAAGAGGTAAATGAATATGCATGACTCATTTATTGCTTTCCTTTCCCCTATTGATCTGGCATTCAAATCTACGGTGATTGCTCACAGTACTTTTCGGATTGGATTGATTATTTCCCTTCCAAAGGAAGCAGAGCTCCGATTCATGGAGTTGGATCTCTTCTTGTCTCTTTCCCTTTTATTGCCTTTTTTATTCAACAATTTCTTAATCTGGATTCCATAAATATCTCCTCAGTTGTTGAATCTATATAACCCCACCGCTTCTTATCTCTCCAGCAGATGTGTTGAGCTTATCCGTTGAGCGGAGGTAATGAACGACCTTCTTGATCTCGTCGATGGACACTTAGTAGATTTTGCTTTAGACTAGCCAAACAGCAAAAGAAAGAGAAGACTAAGGCTAGGTCTAATTTTAGGAAGGCACATTTCACTCCTCATTTTGTGCCTAAGGTGATGCAAACACCTTTTGTTGCAAGAAACACGGGAAAGAGCAAATCTGATTTTGTGAACAAGCATCCTCATTTTGTACCTAGGGTGATGCAAACATCTTTTGTTGAAAGAAACACGAGAAAGGGCAAATCTGTTTTTGTGAACAAGCATACTCGTGTTGTGCCTACTCGTCGTGTGTCTCAGTACTGGATTCCCAAATGCTTTATTTCTAACCTCGATCTGAGGCCTCGACATCTTCTCGTGCTATGTAGGTTTTTCAGATGCGGGTTGGAGAACAGAAGCTTAGTGGATCTTGGTCTTTTGCAAGATGGGATCAAGACTTGGATGGTTTTCACCCTTGAGATGGTTTTCAACAGGCATGTGCAATAATTCTTCATCTACTTTGTGAGCTATTTTTTACACTCATGTCTTTTACACTCACAGATATCTAATTGTGACATTACATGAGATGTTTGTTCATATGCTCATATCTATCCTCTAGCATGTTCAATAATGTTATATTTTATATCATGCCTTTCATTCTTTGAATTCACTTGTCATGATTCATGCTTATTCTTAACCTAACATATCATGATAATTCAAGCACATGTTGTCGGCGTATTCCACCTGACAGGCCCGAGTCTACAGACCGGGTTTAGTTCGATAGGGGGGTGGCTTTGGTAATTGGCAAACCCTAGCAGAGAAACCCAAAGACCTCTCACACTAACGAATTCTAGTGCCCTTCAATTTGATGAACACACCGATTTTACCTGAGTTGAGCCCCCTCCAAGAAGGGTATGACCTTCGTCTGCCTGATTTTGGATTCAGTATTTTGGGCTTGGTTACAGAGCTTACTGATGACCAGCTCTTCTGTTGAGCCTCTTTTTTCTTCTCTCTACTTTTTTTCTCCTCTTTTCCCCCGTATGCCCTCCAGTGCCCTTATATGCACGGGCTTACATGGGTCAGCTAGAGGAGGGATCGTCATCATGCCTATCTTACATGCATTTACTTCGCCTTTATGCGCTGTCCCGTTCCTTCAGCCCTAATCAATGCTAGCGCATGCCTTCGCCCGGTTCTTCCGGAATGTGACCCCTCTGCGATGGGTAGGTGTGGGGCGTCAGAGGAACGGGCTTATGCGCAATTCCTTGGAATCGGCGTGCACAATGCAGCGAGCCTATCTCGACACGGTACATCGGGAAGGAGACTTGAGGCAAAGCCACCGCATCCACCTTTTTTGCATGGCGGCCAGGATAAGCAGGCGTGCTTTCGCCCACCGCCACGTGGATCGGGCGCCGAAGCGGGCGTGGTCGCCCATTTGCTTTCGCTTCGCGCGCCATGTGGACCAACACCGATGGATAGGCGTGCTTTCGCCCACTTGCCGCCGCCGCCACGTGGGCGCCGCGGCGAAAGCGGCGTGGTCGCCACGTGCTCACCCGCGCCCGTGAACCGGCACCAGTGGGCGAGCGTGCTCGCCCCACCGCCGCCGCCGCCCGTGGGCGGGCGCCGGCGGCAGCGTGGTCGCCACGCTGCCGCCCGCGCCACGTGGGCCGGCACCGATGGGCGGGCGTGCTTTCGCCCACCAGCCGCCGCCGCCACGTGGTGGGCGCCGCGGCAGGCGTGGTCGCCCACTGCTTCGCCGCAGCGCCACGTGGACCGGCACCCGTGGGCGGCGTGCTTTCGCCCACTGCCGCCGGGCCGCCACGTGGGCCGGGTGCCGGGCGAGCGGCGGCGTGGTCGCCCACTGCAAGACGCCGCCCGTGGACCGGCGTCCTATAGGCGGGTGTAAACACCCACCGCCGCTAAGCGCCACGTGGGCCATGCACGCTTTTGTGCGGCGAAGAGGGTACCCTGGCGTAAAGTACACCGACAGTAGCCGGACCCACCAAAACGCACATTAGAGCTTCTCGAGATCTTACATTAAATGCGGTGCATTCTTGGATGGGGCCATCACTCATGAGGATCGACCGCCTCGATTCTTGCGCTTCATTGCATCCGCCCGATTTTTGGGGACCAAACGGCGGTATGCGATTTTGTACCTTCGTGAGCAAATCGGTGCGAGTGGGGAATACAAATAGGTTCATCCGCACCAAACAGTTCACGCTTTTAGCATCCTTTGCAAACTTCATCTTCTTGCTCTAAGTTTTCCTTGCCTTTTGCCATTCTCGTTTCCATGGCTTCCTCCGGCTCATCTCCCTTTCCCGCTTCCACAGTGGACTCCTATACAGTGGGGAGACTCCACACCATTGTGCTAGAAGACCCTCTCTTCTTAGGGCAGACCCCTCGCCCACAAAGCTTGCCAAGCGAGAAATCATTATCTTCGTGTGGGGCATCATGGCGGGCTTGGTGCCACCTTTTTTTGATTTTTTCCTCACCGTCCTCCACTTCTATGAAATCCATCACCTTCACCTCACTCCCAACTCCATTCTTTTTCTCGCCATCTTCGCCCACCTCTGTGAAATGTTCATGGGGGTGATGCCAAATCTCCCACTTTTTCGCTATTTCTTCCTCTGCCGCGCCTCCTCCGGCGGCGAGCTCTTTGAGGCTGCCATTTCCGTCTCGGGATGGGATGGCAGCCCGCTATATACCTTTCCAACCCAGATCAAGCTGAAAGCTTTGGCGCAATGAATGGTCATCGTCAACGGCAACAATGGCGTTGAGGCTCTAGAGGTGCTCTCTGCCGGACGGCGGCGGTCACCGAGAAGCTGGCTTCGCCCGTCGAAGAGCGGCGGAGCTCCTAGCAATGGCGACCCGCATCAACAACCTGCGGGACGCCGGATTAACTAGGGCGCTGGTTATTAGGGATTTTGTATCCCGAAGACTTAGCCCCCTTCGTCGTCGTATTCGCCCGACATGGCGATACCTGACGGCAATGACATCACTCGCACCTTCCCGTAGTAAGACTTCACTTTGCTATTTTTGGCTTTTTACGCATTCATGTCTCTTTGTATTGCTCCCTACCAACCGGCGGTCTCTTTTTTAACTTTGGCCACCGCTGAAACTTGGATGGGCCACGCCTTAGCAGTGGCTCTCCGGCTCATCTGCCCGGTCCCAGCCGGCCCGAATTTTCCTTCATCGGCCGACCACTCGTGACTTGGAGCTTATGGCGCTCGAGATCGTCGAGTTCTTTGCCGCCAATGGACTCCACCGCCTCGCCGTGGTGCCGCCGCCGTACCGACGATCGTGGACGCACCTCCCACCGTCGGGCGATGGGCAGCGGCGCTCGTCCCGGACACTACAGTTCCGGGCATGAAGAAACCCGCCATGCGGGCGAAACTTCCGCCGCCACCAGCCCAAGGGTGGCGGTGACTTCACATGGGGCGGTCGCACCGGCCGCCCCAATTGCAGCGCCAACCACACCGGCGCCAGCGCTGGGGCGCCGATATCTCCACCTGGCGCCGTCGGCTTTCTCGCCATCGATGCCAATCGGCGGCCCGGCTCCGACGACCACGGCGCCAAATGCCACGGCGCCGACTCCATTGTCTTCTTCTTCTCCGACTCCTTCCGTGGCGCCGGTCTCATCCTCCACGGCACCACCGCCTTCTGCTACGGGGACCTACGCCGCCACTCGACAAAGGCGGGCTTGAGGTCCCAGGGGCTTTCACTTGAGGGCGGCGCCAGGGCGGCCTCAAGATGCTCAAGGAGCAGATGCCACTGCGCTGCGGAAGCCTCCGCCCAGACACCGCCGGCCGCCACTACCACCAGGACAGGGGTAGGCGGCCCTGACATTAGCGCACCTCGCCCACTCGCTACCAGCACCGTCACCACTCCTGCCGTGCGTTCCGCTGAGCTCTTCACAGAGCTCAGTAATTTGCACAGCTCACTCGGTGCACTTCTGGCCACGGCCGCTGGGCATGGAGCCCGGACGGCGAGGCAATTGACAGGGGCCATCGATGAGCTGGCACGAGAGCGGGAGAGGGCGGATACGATGGTGGCACAAGAAAGGGCCACATGGCCGCCAGCTACCATGCGTGCCGAGCGGAGAGGGCCGAGGCGGCGAAGGACCTCGAGTCGAGGTGACCGCCTTAGGCGCAATCTCGCCGCCATGCTCAAAAGAGCCTTCCAGCGCATCAAAAGATGCCTGGAACCTTTGGGCGTGGTGCTGGAGTCGCCCCTCCAAGACACCGCCCTACAATACGCTCAGCGACCAACCAGGCCGCGGAAGCACTCCGGGGATTGCCCACCGCCCTGGCCGCACGCTCCGCCAGGGAGGGGCAAGAGGTTGCGGTGATGACCGCCACCTTTGTGCTGGCTTGCTGGGCCAGCCGCGACGCTTCTCTGGACCCGATGGAGGCGATGGAGACCGGCATCGTGGGGAACGCCGCCCAGGCAGAAGCACGCGTACAAGCGGCCGCCGAGCACTTGGTCGGCAGCGCGTGCAGGTCACGGCCGACCATGGACGTCGCCACCCCGGTAGCGGAGGAAGAAGACGCTGACGACATCGACGTGGGTGATGAGTGAAGGGCTGGGCCGCCACTCCACTTTTTTGTTTTTACTTCTTTTGGCGATCAGTCTTTTATATCTGTATGAACACTTCAACAAACTTTAGCTGTAATGGATGTTTTTCGGTTTTACCTTCCTGCTTCGTCTCGTTGTGCTTATTTGATATTGCATCTTTGGAATTGCTAGGCGGCCAACTCAAAATTCCATTGAGGCGCCGGCTAAGCTTTGGGTCGAACAACGTCCCAGAATCTCTGTTAAGGTCGCATGCACCTGACCACAAACGTAAGTCTGATGCAGTACGCGCAAATTACATAGAACTTAGACAAAGACAACTTTGAGGCGTAGTAGTCTGTGCTTGAGCACAAAATAGTTTCGCCATCAAGATTTTATGCAGGGTTGTCATTGGCTGAAACCTTTTCGGAACTTAAATCCTTGTGATCTCTTAGAATTGTACCCCAGTGTGGCGCAGAAGGTGATAAGCTCCCAGGAGTGGTCTTGGGCCAGCGGTGCTCGACGGTGACAACCAGCGGTGCTTCCAAGAGCTAGCCCGAGGTGTACGAGCCGTGTTTGAGCACCGTGCCAAACTTACACTCTGGTCACTTAGCCTTACTAGACGCTCACACTGAAGACTTTCCTTTTATCACCAAGGAGCCGTCGGGTTTGCGACGCCCGTGATAACCATGCATAATTTGATCAATTTCAGCATACGCGTAAGCAAATAATCGGGAGTGTTACTTGAAACACTTATCTGGCTTATGTACTAGCTGGTGCCCAACCCAAGCAGTAGGGCGACCAGCTCCCAAGCGCTGGGCGACCAACCGGAACCTTCGGACGACCAGCCCCCCAATACTGGGCGACAAATGGAGTTTTGAGCGACCGACCTCAAGCTGGGCGACCAGCCGAACCTTCTGGACGCTATTAAAATTTTCTTCTCGAATCGAGCCAAAGCTTTAGAGTTTGACTCGTGCACATATGCAGCTATTGCAAAGGCGAATGAACATCATGCAGGGCACATACAATATAGATTATGACAACACAAGTCTGCGCATGGGGTAATATTGGTTCACTTGTTTTGGCCTCCATGTTGTTGCCGTTTTTCCAAAACACGGCCTATGGCATTATGTGGTAAAGCAGCGAACTCCCAGGAAGGATATCAGGCTAGCAGTGCTTGCAGCAACAACCTGCGGTGCTTCTGAGAGCCAACCCGAGGTGTACAAACCATATTTGAGCACCGTGCCAAATCCGCTCCCTGGTTTCCCGTCCTTACCCGACACAGATACCAGGCATAATTATGGACCGACAAGGGATTGCCAAAACCTAAGGACCAATAGTATCCATGCAGCAAACTGCCTCGTAGAAGACAAAAAGAGGAGTAATGACAAAGTCAAAAATCCTCAAGATAATAACATTATCAACAACCGATGACCGCCGATCAGCCGGGGGATAAGTCTATCCCGGGGCTGATCAAAGCAAATCACCGGGTACTTACAGCTTTTCATGGATAAAACTTCCGCAACAACTCCACATTGTAGGAATTCGCCAATTCTTGGCCGTCCTCAGTGGCTAACCGGACCGCCCTGGGTCGAGATACTGAGACCACCTTAAAGGGGCCCTCCCACCGGGGAGACAGCTTGTGCAACCCAGCATGCGCCTGAACTCTGCGCAAGACCAGGTCCCCCACCGCCAGTGTTCTCTCAGAAACCCGGGTGGCATGGTATCGCTTGAGGCTTTGCTGGTATCGAGCGGCGCTGAAGGCGGCCCGTCACGAACTTCTTCCGTGAGGTTGACGTCTTCTTGCGGAGGTCTTCATGATCTTCCTCATTGGCCGAGAGCGGAGAGCCGAGCGACAGCTTCGGAGGGGAACGACTTCCGCCCCATACACCAAGAAGAAGGGCGTCTCGCCGGTAGCCCGGCTGGGTGTGGTACGGAGTGACCACAGCACAGCCGGAAGTTCTTCGATCCAGCGCGCCCCCCGCTTGTGGAGTCGATCAAATGCCCTTGTCTTGAGGCCCTTCAATACCAATGCATTGGCACGCTCAGCTTGACCGTTACTCTTGGGGTGGGCGACCGAAGTAAAGCATACTTTGGTGCACATCTCATCGCAAAACTCCAGGAATGCCGCACTGGTGAACTGAGTTCCATTGTCGGTGATAATGCGGTTGGCGACTCCAAAGCGGGTGAATATCCCATGCATAAATTTGATAGCAGCGGAAGCCGTAATGGCACGTACTGCCTCAGCTTCAACCCACTTAGTGAATTTGTCGATGGCGACGAAAAGGTGGGTGAAGCCTCCTGTGGCCCGCAGGAACGGACCCAGGATATCCAGCCCCCAGACCGCAAACGGCCAAGAGAGCGGGATGGTTTGCAGAGCTTGGGCTGGTCGGTGGACTTGTCTGGCAAAGAACTGATAAGCCGCATGTCCTCACCAAATTCGCAAGCATCCCGGAGGCGATGAGGCCAATAAAATCCTTAGCGGCAAACGCTTTGCCAACTAGCGTTCGGTGGGACATATGGTTCCCTTTGCGCCTCCATGGATATCGAGAGAGTATGCGCTCCTCTTCAGTGATGCACTTCAAGAGAATTCCGTTTTACTCGTGCAGTATAGGTCCCCATCCACCGAGTATAGCACTTGGCCTTGTGTGCTATCTTCTCGGTGAGGCATCATCGTCGGGGGTCACTCGGTCCCGCAGGAAGGCTAGGATCGGATCCATCCACTGATCTTCCCGGCCAAATGTGGCGAGCACTCGGTGTTCGCCCGGGTACTTTGCTGGGCCAAGCATTTCCCCTGGCACTACATCGGTAGCACCGCCGCCTTCCCTCCCGGACTTGGGGGCTGAGGCAGACGCGCAGCCTTCCCTCCCTGAATTGGAGGCTGTAGCTGCAGCGTCACCTTCCCCACCTGAGTCGGAGGCCGCGACGGCCATACCATCATCCCCTCCTAAATCGGGGGCTGCGACAGCGACACCATCATTCCCACCTGGATCGTGGGCTGCGATGGACGGTCGCGATAGTCTTTCTTCGAAGACTCGACCGACGAAGCCCTTGAGGACTAAGTCGCGACAGCCCATCCGCAAGGTAATTGTCACGCCGGGGGATGTGAATATATCCCAATCCTTCAAAACGTCGCTCCATTTTCCTGACCTCCGCCAAGTATGCCGCCATGGTGGGGTCAGGGCACTGAAACTCCTTCCTCGCTTGATTGATGACCAGCAGGGAGTCACCCCTGACTTGGAGACGCCGAATACCTAGCGCCGAGGCAATACGCAATCCTGCCAACAGGCCTTCATATTCGGCAATATTATTAGTGGCTTTAAAATCAAGAGCAACAACATATTGAAGAATGTCACCAGTCGGGGAGACTAGGACAACACCAGCCCCTGCGCCCTCCAATCTGAACGAGCCATCAAAAAATAAGGTCCAAGGAGGCGACGCGGGGGCTTCTTCCGCTTCAGGAGTGGCGGGAGTCCACTCGGCAACGAACTCCTTGACTTTTTGACTTTTGATGGCGGTCACGGGGACAAACTTAAGGTTGAACTCTCGGTTCCATCGACCACTTAGCAATGCGACCTTCGCTTCACGGTTAAGCAGATTTCTCGCGGTGGATAGGCCGTGACCACAGTAACTTCTCGTCCCTGGAAATAATGTCGCAGCTTCCTAGACGCCACCAGGACTGCATACAGCATTTTTTGAGCTTGAGGATATCGGGTTTCGGCTTCATGCAACACCTTGCTAATATAGTAGATGGACTCGGACACCTTCCTCTCTCGCCATCAAAGACCTGGCAACACCACTTCAGGGAGTAGCAAAGAATATATAAAGCAACGGTTCACCTTGTGCAGGGGAAACCAACACTGGAGGAGAGGTGAGGTACCGCTTCAAGTCTTCAAAGGCCTCCTGGGCTTCCCCAGTCCACTCGAAATGGTTAGTTTTCTTCAACAGCTTGAACAGGGGTAAGCTCCTTTCTCCTAGTCGGGCGATGAACCGCCCGAGGGAGGCCAGTGCACGGTCGCATTGGACACCTTAGAGTCGCCAGGAGGCTTCATATGCTCAATTGCTGCTATTTTATCTGGATTGGCTTCAATGCCCCGGTTGGACACCAGGAACCCCAATAATTTACCGGAGGGAACGCCAAACACGCACTTCTCTGGATTCAACTTCAGGCAATTCTTCCAAAGATTGAAGAAGGTTTCCTCCAAGTCTTGAATCAAGTCTTCACCTTTTTTGACTTTCACAACCAAGTCATCAACATATACTTCAAGGTTACGTCCTATCTGTGGACGAAAAGTAATGTGCATGGCACACTGGTAAGTAGAACCAGCATTCTTTAAACCAAAAGGCATCCTAATATAACAATAAACACCCGTAGAGGTTACAAAAGCAGTTTTTTCTTCATCTCCTACCACCATGCTAATCTGATAGTACCCAGAGTACGCATCCAGAAAGCACAGCAACTCACAACCTGCCGTGGAGTCCACAATGAGATCAACTCGTGGCAAGGGATAAGGATCCTTCGGGCAAGCTTTGTTGAGGTCGGTGAAGTCGACACACATTCGCCACTTCCCGTTGGACTTTTTGACGAGCACAGGATTGGCAAGCCACTCAGAGTGAGTGACCTCCATGATGATTCCTGCGTCCAATAATTTCTCCACCTCCTGCCGAATAGCATGTTGCCGCTCCGGAGCTTGCCGCCGGATCTTTTGCCGAACCCAAGGCGGCCTTGAGGCGTTGCCAAGCGGTGCTCGATCACCTCCACAGGGACCCCGGTCATATCGAGACGGTTGTCGAGCAAACACGTCGAATTACCGGAGGAAGGTGACGAGCGTCCTCCTATTTGGCGCCGAGGTGGCGCCAATGTTGATAGCTTTTGCGGGCTCGCCCTCACTCGGGCGACCACCTTAACCTCACCGCAGAGCCAGTGAGGCGCTGGTCCGGGCCCGAGGGTCCGAGCGGCGACATCAAGACGCCCGGGGCAGTGGCACCACTCATATCAAGCGAACTTATGACGATTGCAAAGCTTCAGACCGTCCACTCGAATGGTTATGGGGCCGACAGTTCTCGCATTTTCACCACCATGTATGCATAATGGGTCATCACATGAACTTGGCCACGCACGGCCAAGCAAAGCATTGTAGGGAGATCAAAATCGGTGACTTCAAAGTCCACCAACTCGGTGCGATAATTATCTTTCTCCAAAAGTGACGGGAGACGACTGCCCACGGAATTGCACTAACCCCGGCTATTCCAAAGAAAGGCAGCGGATGCAGATCTGCGCGGGATTTGAAGAGCGAAATGCCGTGAGAGGACGGATCTTGAGAGAACTCCTCCGTCCACCAACACACGACCCACCGGACATTTCGGATGTGGGCGACACCACAATCGGAGATGCCGGGCAGCGGCCGAATCGTCGAGTGGTCGGCTCGATCAAGATGATCGCTCCTCCGACCATTTCAAAGATCCGACGCGACCACGAACGATCCCGTGGCGACACTTCCCTCTTCAACCGCTTGCAAGCGATATTAGAACGAAGAGCGGACGAACCGCCATAGATATACGCCAAGGTATGATCCGCCTGCTGGAAAGCCAGCGGGGCGGGGTCTTCACCACGATCGCCACCGCGAGGATGACGCTCATCGTCGCAAGAGCGACGCTCCTTGATCCGGCGCTCCACCATTCGGTCCACGACCTGACAATTGTCCAGGTCATGGGTGTCAGTTCGATGAATTGGGCACCAAGGCCCTCTCCTCCTCCACGGCGATCGTTCCTGATCATGGGCGGTTATCGCGCCGGTCACGGTGATCATCGCGCCGATCGCGGCGATCATCGTCTCGCCGGTCACGGCGATTGCCGCGCTGATCACGGCGGTCGCGCTCGGTGACCAGAGTCGCCAGCGGTCACGCTGGCGGCCAAGACCACGGGTCTCTCGCCTCGCTTCGCGCCTTCTTGACGGGCGGAACCCTTCGAGGTCCGGCTTCATCTTTACTCAGCCACCCTAGGGACGGATCCGGTCCTCGCCTCCGCGACCCGCAAGCACTTATGCGCGAGGAAAACAACTTCGAGGTGGTGCCGATAATGCGGTGGCCATCTTCTCCTTCATCTTGCGGTCGCGGGCGCCTCTTGAAGCGATGGCGACCGATTGCTCCGAGATATGGGAAATCGTGTTGCGGCAATGGCGAAACCGTCCGGATGAAATCACGCACTCCCCTTATCTTTGTTCCAAGGCATGCAAATCATCCTCCACGCCCGGCTGCGCGAAGGAGCCACGAAAGTTGGCGACAAAAAGGCTACACAATTCCTCCCACGAGTGCACCGACCCTCGCGGAGGTTCAACAACCAAAACGGCAGAGCCGTCAAAGGCCGTCGAAATAATTGGCCATGACTTTTCCAGACCACGGCCATTGCATTACCGTTGTATAAATTTGCAAAAACTCCTCCGGATTGGTAGTGCCGTCGTAACTTTCTATAGATGCCGGGCGGAACTTTTCAGGCCACTCCACACGGCCTAACCGGAGAACGCCTGATATCCAACACCATAAACAAAGCCCGGCCGCCCACCGGGAGCTCGGCCCGGAGAGCGAGGGATAGGACTCTCCGCTGAGTCGGAGGAACTTCCATCTTCGGAGGCCACCCGCTTGCCGCGCCCCTGCTCCTGAGCCGGGCGACGTGGCACACGGCCGCGAAGATCGCCGCTTCGCCGGCGGGACTCATCAAGATGACTCCTTAGGTCCCCACGGTTCCTTCGGGCCGGGACCGGCAAGCACTGCGCCTCTTCCTCGCCCGCCCACTGCCAGACGCCGCCACCCAGGCGGCTAGAGCCTGCGAGCCCCACCAGCATACTGGGTGGCGGAGTACCACCGATGCTCTGCCGGCCGGGGGGCCCTACCCGAAGTTGGGCCGCACCAACAAGGCCGGCAAGATCCCGCGGCCACGAAGTGGCCGGGGAGTCTCCCGCAAGTTCCACCGGAGGGTGGTCCAGGAGGAGACGAGCTGCATGTAGATTCTGAGCCGGTGGCGCTTCCATGGCGGCCCGTCACACCGGATGCCCCGCCGCCGCCACGGGAGCATCACCAGCACCCTGCGGGGGTGGAGTGAGACGGTCTTGCGATCGACGAGATTGCCGGGACACACTCTGAGCATGGCCTGACACCTCTCCTTCCTGATGCTGCGAACCCTCCATCTCCAGATGCACGGAACTGAAAGAAAACACCAAAACTCGCCGGAGAGATGATCGGAAAAACCAACTACCTTTCCCTACTCCGGCGCCCACTTGGCGTATTCCACCTGACAGGCCCGAGTCTACAGACCGGGTTTAGTTCGATAGGGGGGTGGCTTTGGTAATTGGCAAACCCTAGCAGAGGGAAACCCTAGTACCTCTCACACTAACAAATTCTAGTGCCCCTTCAATTTGATGAACACACCGATTTTACCCAGGTTCAGGCCCCCTCCAAGAAGGGTAATGACCTTACGCCTGCTGATTTTGGATTGATATTTTGGGCTTGGTTCTGAGCTTCTCGATGACCAGCTCTTCTGTTGAGACTCTTTTTTCTTCTCTCTACTTTTTTTCTCCTCTTTTCCCCCCGTATGCCCTCCAGTGCCCTTATATGCACGGGCTTACATGCGTCAGCTAGAGGAGGGATCGTCATCATGCATATCTTACATGCATTTACTTCGCCTTTATGCGTTGTCCCGTTCCTTCAGCCCTAATCAATGCCAGCGCATGCCTTCGCCGTTCTTCGGAATGTGACCCTCTGCGGCGGGTAGGTGTGGGCGTCGGAGAACGGGCTTGTAGAAATTCCTTGGAATCGGCGTGCAAATGTACAGCAGGCTGTCTCGACACTGATGCGTCGGGAAGGAGACTTCGGGACGAAGCAACCGCATCCCACCTTTTTACATGGCAGCGGGATAAACAGGGCGTGCTCGCCCACCCGCCACGTGGGTCGGCGGCCGGCGGCGGGCGTGGTCGCCACGTGCTCACCGCAGCGCCGTGGACCGGCACCAGTGGGCGATGGCGTGCCGCCCACTGCCGCCGGGCCGCCACGGGCGGGCGCCGGCGGCAGGCGTGGTCGCCACGTGCTTCGCCGCGTGCCACGTGGACCGGCACCGATGGGCGGGCGTGCTCGCCACCCGCCGCCGCCGCCACGTGATCGGGCGCCGGCGGCGGCGTGGTCGCCCACCTGCCGCCCGCGCGCCCGTGGACCGCACCCAGATGGGCGAGCGTGCTCGCCCACCGCCGCCGGTAGGGTGGGCATAATTTAACCGAAACCGAAATCGAATCGAATCGAATCAATTAACCGAAAAATTCGGTTTTTTTTCGGTGTTCGGTTCGATTTTATTTCATTGTTGTTCGGTTTACGGTATTCGGTTCGGTTTTCAAACTCAGAAACCGAAAACCCGAATAGCTCCGAACAAGCGGCGACTCGACTAATAATTCACCGAGCTGGACCCGATGTGATGAGGGATGACCTAATTCCCTTCCCCATCCGCCGCCCCAAATCCAATTCCCCATTCGGCGATTTCGCTCCCAATCCACTCCCGTGCCCATCCTCGGTTTGGCGAGCATGGCGTCGGCGTCCGGCCCGAATCGGCGGCATCCACGCGTCGCGCCAGACTTCCGCCCGCGGCGGCGCGATCGCGACGCCCATCTTGAACTCCTCGACCAGTATCTGGCGTCCGCAGTAATCGCGCCCGCTGGGAAGGCCACCACGGCACGCCGGGCGGCGAGTCTCGGCGTGGAGTTCCATCCGCGGTCGCGTGAGGAAGCCGCGATGGACGGGTCTTGTGAGCACGCGGTCTGCGGGCTCCACGGCACAACCATGCCACGGTCGGCGGCGGCGTCCAGAACCCTCGAGCTCTCCATCGCCGCACTTCGAGCTCTCAATGAGCGGGCCCACGGGATGAGCGGCGGGCGAGGCGTCACGCCCGAGCCTTGTGACCACGTCGCGCCGAGCTCTCCACGGATGTACACATTCTCTGTCTTAGATCTGTTAATTGTTCATCACTGCGGTTCTTGAACACACTTCTTTCTTGATGTTCGAGCTCAATGCAAAAGAACCGGAATAAGAAAATTTCGCTCTCATGTTGTATATGATGTAGAGGAGGTTATTATCACATTTTAATTAGTGAAAAGTATTGGATTTGATTTTCGTTGAATAGTTTTCTTGGTTACGGTCTTCTCGAGTGTTGTTTTGAGTAGTTCGGTCTTGTGCTTGCTACTTTGCTAATTGCTAGAGCACCTTGATGCTTTATGCCTTCTTCAAGTATTTTTGAATATCGATGTCAGTATTGAGATGAGAATGTTGAATGTTGCCGATTCTTTGTGTTGCATGCTATTTCGATTAACCGAATAACCGAAAACCGAACGAATTAATTCGGTTAATTGATTCGGTTTTTTGTTATTCGGTTTCGTTCGGTTTATGCATTTGGAAACCGAATTTTTGAAAACCGAAAAACCGAACCGAAAAACGAATGCCCACCTTTACCGGCCGCCACCACGTGGGCCGGGCGCCGGCGAGCAGGCGTGGTTGCCCACTGCCGCCAAGACGCCATGTGGACCGGCGTCTGTAGGCGGGGTGTAAACACCCACCGCCGCTAGGCGCCACGTGAGCCATGCACGCTTTTGTCGCGCGAAGAGGTACCACAGGCGTAAAGTCTGCCGACACATGTATATCATCATCTCTCTCTGTTGATTTCATTGGTTTTCCATTTGAGGGGGAGTTAATGCTTTTTGGTGAAAGTCTCTTTCGGTTGTTTTTGGGGAGGTTTGTTCTTTCAGTCTTTTGTTTTTAAAATAATTCCCCTCAGGTGACAATTTTGTAGAAGGTTTTTAAGATGGTTGTTTTGAGGGGGAATTTTTTGAAGTTTTTGTAATATTTTGTAACATATTTTTTTGTGTGTTTCTTATTTGAAAAACAAAAAAAAGAGAAAAACAATAAAAAGTACTGAGCATTGTATTTCATACACATATGTCATTTGAAGCCATGTTTATACTACAAGGTCTTTGCAACTTCCTGTTTATACATATATGGTGTAGTTTATGTCATGACTTTTTAAATGGAATGACAACTTGAATTAAATCTTGTCATGGTTGAACCTTCTTGGCTATCTTGATCCTGCTCAAAAAGTGCTAAATATGAAAGTTAAGTGCTAAAGCTAAAAGAGTGATTGTTGATAAATGCAAGAACAAGGTTATGTACTATCGCACTTCTTCTTTACTGAGGCCTTATCATTGCACTTTGATATGAACTTGGAAGAGGTTGTGTATGACCGAAACCATGAAACCTTAAGCTTGTGATTGCTTGGCATGGTTGAAAAGTAAGGCTGATGGTGCATGTAATTCCTTGAAATTGTTATTGTTGCAATCAAATTAATGAATCAGTTTTTCAAGCACAAATAAAGTGCACAAAAAGTCAATGTTTTCAGGCTTTAAGATTGCTGAGAAAGGGAAATCATGCCATGTAAAAATCGTTAATAGTACTTGATTTCTAGTTATGCTTATTCTACATTGTTTATGTGTAGATTTGAGGGTGCAAGTACTGTTGATAGTATGACTTGGTGATCAAGTTGTTACATTTGTGCATGATTCATAATGCTCAGTACATAATAAAAAAACAACAAACATAAAAGGGGAGAAGTTTCTCTTTTGCTCTCTTTTTGCAATCTTGATGAATCCATTGTCAAAGGGGGAGAAGTTTGGAGTCAAAGGGAGAGATTTTTAGTCACACATTGCACATTCACACACACACTTCTTTTTGTTAGGGGGAGTCTTTCTTTTTGATAGGGGGGATTTCTTTTTAGATAGGAGGAGATTTTTGTTCTTCTTTGTAGGGGGGATTTCTCTTTCTGTCTTTTGTTCACTTTACTTTTTTTAAAAATGGTGTTGCCATTGTGAGGTGAATGCCAATGTTCGTTTCTAAATGGTGTTGCCAATGTTTTCATCAAGGGAGAGATTGTGAGATCATGTGATGAAAAATTGGTTGAATGGTGAAATTGGCATTGTAAAGTGATTTTGGTTATGGCATGTGTGGTGCTTGTGCATGTGCTATGGTGATATGCTTATTATGCTGGTGATAGCATGATGGACTTTGTTTGATGCAATGCACTCATGTGAGTGGTTGCATGGGCTGTTTTTGAGGCAAGTCGTGGACTTGTGCTCAAAATGATCGTTTGTTTATGCTGGTGATACCATAATGGTTTTGCTTGATGCAATGCACTCATGTGAGTGGTTGCATGGATTGATGTTGAGTCAAGTCGTGGACTTGTGCTCGGATGTGTTTGTTAATTCATGTGCGAGTGTTGCTCGAGGGAACATGGTCGATGACGGACCGAACTAGGTTCATGGAGGAACCGAGGTTCGGGACTAGGTTCGTGGAGGAATCGAGGTCTTGGTGGTCGAGGATGTCATGCGGGACGTTAAGGCTAGAGAACATGCACATGAAGGTCGGTTAGTCACGTATGTGCAAAGTGGGCTGATCATGCGTGCAAGGTTTTGGTTTTGGCCATGTTGGGCCAAGTAGAGATAGATACGAACTCTTTCCATGTTGGAAGTGGAGTTGTATTCAATCTCGTTATGTTTGCTCTGTATAAATAGGAGGAGGTGTCCCCTGTTTATTTAAGAGAGCGAGGTTTTAGGGTTTGTACTTTTGTGTGGGAGTACTTTAGACAAAAGAAATAAAGATCAATCTTGCAATCCAAGTATCTTTGTGTGGATGAGTTTTCTTGCGTGAGTTTTGACAGCCGCACAGTGTGAAGAAAATAAATCAAGATTAATCGTGCATGCATGCATCACGTCAACTAGAAGATAGATGATGATCTGAACATGATCTTGCTTTTGGTGATTAGAAGATTGATCCGTGGAAACTGAAGTCTTCTCTGGTGTTTTGTCCGTCGCAGCAGTCACGAAGTTCATCACGGAGTTCGGTTCTTTGCAAAGGTGTCATCTTGCGAAAGTAATATCTTTTGATCCGTAGATCCGATCTAGTTGATTCTTATTGGGTTTGATTCATAATTGAATCTAGTTTCTACAGTTAAAATTTCATATCAATCCAATAGTTAGATCTTTGGTAATTTGTGGTCGCCCAGATTGCTAGCCTGGTCGCCCAGCTGTTAGATCGCTAATTATTTTAGTCATCTTGCAAAAGTCATAACTTTAGATCCGTAGATCTGATTGACCTAATTCCTTTTTTGTTCACTTTGAAATTGAGTCTAGTTTATACAGTTAAAATTTCACATCAATCCAACAGTTAGATCTTTGGTAATTTGTGGTCGCCCAGATTGATGTCCTGCTCGCCCGACTGCTCGCGTGGTTGCCCGGATTCAGTCATCTTGTGAAGGATATAACTTTAGATCCGTAGATCCGATTGACCTGATTCTTTTTTTTTAGCTGAAAAATTAAGTCTAGTTTCTACAGTTAAAATTTCACGTCAATCCAACGGCTGGATCATCAGAAATTTCTATTTTAGTGGATATATATCGGTCTGCTCGCCCAGACTGTGCGCATGGTCGCCCAACTGTTCACGTGGTCCCCAACCTGCTCACCCAAGTACCAAACTGGTCGCCCAAGTACCCAACCTGCTCGCCCAAGTGCTCTACTGGTCGCCCAAGTGCCCAAACTGGTCGCCCAAGTGCTCTCTTGCTGCCAGTGCTAAATCGTCGCCAAGTGCTCTCTTGGTCGCCCAAGTGCCCAAACTGTCGCCAAGTGATCTCTTGATCGCCCAGATCGTCTATTTGTTTCCCAACCGCATAAACTGATTTTCAAGCAATTTGAGTTTCAATTGGGGTGTTTGAAAAGTTCAAAATTTTGATTTTAGCTTTCGTGCAATCATTCACCCCCCCTCTGATTGCTACATTAGTATATTTCGATCCTACATAAGTTATTACACTTTTATATCTCTTTTTATGTGCAGTAGCTCTCTAGTGTCGGATCAAAATTTTGTAAGATACAACATGAGTTTGTAAGGTCTTAAGAAAGAAGAAGATGAATCTCATAGAGAGAACTAAAGTAACGATGTTGAAGTAACCATGATGAGAGAAAAAGATTTGATGAAGTTGGCCGCGAATTCTCTAAGCATAATCTCAAAAGAGAACAAGGGATAGTTTCTTTCACACAATCTCTCGAACCTTTTAAGACCCTCAGATCCTTAGCCTATATAAAAATCTAGTGCTAAAAATAACCTATATATCCTTTAATCCTCTCATGCACCTCTTACTTTGGATGAGTTGGTTTATGCCTTCTTAGTTACCTGAGGTCTCCATAACCACCCTATAAGTTTATATAACCCCCTTAGTCCTCCTCCTACACCGAAAGAAAATAGGAATCATAATCCTATTATGATTCATATAGCATGGGCCATAGAGTAGGATTCCTACTTCTCTTTGGAGGAGGACTAAGACAGTTATATAAACCTATGAGGTGGTCATATTCCAAGCAATCAAGAAGGCACAAACCAACTTATCCAAAACAAAAAAGACACCAAATAATTAAAGGCTAGGTTATTTTTACACTAGATTCTTGTATACGGCAAGAATCCGAGAATCCTAAAAGATTTGAGAGGGTTATGAAAGAGTGACAACTCCTTATACTCTTTTGAGGTTGTACTATAAGAATTTGCGGTCGGCTTTGCCAAATCTTTCTATCTAATCGTGGTTGCTTCAATGTTGTTCTACGAGTTTCATCATCTTGACTCTTAAGACTATGCATGCTCGTGCTATATCTCACAAAAAATTGATCCAATCTAGGGTTGCTACATATAGGCCCGTCTAAGGCCCAGCGCAAGTGAGCCGACCACACAGGGCTCCTAAATTTTTGGGGCCCCCAGCATATGCTGTACTACTATGGCCTGCTAAGGTTTCCGAATTCTAACGCATCGACGCATCGTATTCTGCCGATTCCGCAACTCACCATGACTCGCGTCTCGCACGAAGCCACCGTGACGGGGTGTGCCGCCGCCGTCCGTCAAGGCGTGATCGCCATTCGCCAGCAGTAGCAGGTTAGCGCCAACGATCCAGCTACTTCTTATGTGGTCTGTAGTTCTGTACTAGCTCAATTATTCAAATCAGCGATCAGTCTTAGAGTGAATATTTCTTACCTTGCCCCTTGGAATATAATTTGGATGTTTGTGCGTCGGTTCTACTAACTCCGCTTCATCGCATCAAGATTCGATCACGAGCAAATTGTCCCATTTATATTGGTTCCATGAATTGTCTTTTTTAATTAGTTTTGTTGTGTTTGTGAATCATGAAACAAAGAGGTCAATTTATTCATCATGTCTTCTAGAGTTAGAAAATATGATTCCGGTTATGAAAAGCGCAAGAAGAAAAAAAGACTTGAACAGTTCGCGCAGACTCAGAAAGGTGCTCATGATAGATTTGTTGTTAAAGAACATCAAACTAGTACAGAAGATCAAACTCCTCAGATAGGCAGAGATGAAAATCTTGATGATAACACAAATAGTCCTAACAATGCTGAGGCCCACACTTCAGAGATTGATGAAGATAGGGACAATGTCAATGGTGTTGCTGCTACCCTTGATGGATCAACTGGTATTGAAAATGACAATGATTTGAGGGTTCCTTTTCAGTCTGATATATTTGATCCAAGATATTGGGATGGACTTGATAGAAAAATGATTGATATTTTGGTTTAAAAGGGTCCTAAAAGAGACTTGTCAATTCAGAAAGGCTCTAAAGATAGATTATCTAGAAGGTTTTCTGCAGCATTATTCACTAGAGTTTTATCAAATGGAGAAACGTGTGATAGAGAATGGCTGGTATATTCTAAAGAGCTTGATAGAATATGTTGTTTTTGTTGCAAATTATTAAGAAAGGGGCATTTAAAAAGTCAGCTAGCAAATGAGGGTTTCAATGATTGGTCTCATGTTAGCATTAGACTTAAAGACCATGAAACTAGTGCAGATCATATTTTTGGTACAACATGCATCTCAAGATTCTCAAGTTTGATAACAATCAAACTATTGATAAAGTTGCTCAGAGAGAACTTGAGAAAGAAAAGGACCATTGGAGGAAGGTTTTGTTCAGAATCATTTTGATTGTAAAATTCCTTGCAATACATAACTTAGCATTTCGTGGCACTAATAGCAAGTTGTACCAAGATAGCAATGGGAATTTCTTAGGCATGGTGGAAATGATGGTTTGGATTTGATCCGGTTATCCAGAGCATGTTCAACGATAACAAATGATGAAGCTCATTTTCATTACCTTGGTCCTGGCATCCAGAATGAGTTAATAAATTTGCTTGCTGCTGCTGTCATTTTCATTACCCCTGACGATGCATCTATTGCCTCACAGTTTGCTGAGGACTCAATTAGATTCAATTATTTTTTACCCATTGTTGATCAAGCCATTGCTTCACTGACTAGGAGGTTTGAACAATACCAGGGGTACGAGAAAACTATTGGTTTTTTGTTTACTTCGCATAAATTGTGCTCTTTAGATGACAAGAGTTTGTTGTCTTCTTGTACTCACCTTGAGGCGGCACTTAAGAGTGATCAACATTTTGATATTGACGGCAAAGAATTACATGTGGAGTTAAAGTTCCTCCAAGATTTTATCCCTAAGGAAGACATGGGCCCTCTTGATATTCTGAAGTTTTTGAAACGGATGGGTTGTTTTCCTAATGCCCTGATTGCATATAGAATTTTGTTGACTATTCCTGTGACAGTTGCATACTTGCATCTGCAGAACGAAGCTTTTCAAAATTGAAGTTGGTAAAGTCCTACATGCATAGTACTATGACACAAGAAAGACTCAATGGATTGGCAACAATTGCACTTGAAAATGATGTTCTGGAGAAGATTAAATATGAAGATAATTGCACATTTCATTTCAAAGAACACCAGGCGCATGATGTTTTTTACTAGAAGTTAAAAAGATATCGGTAAGAAAGATTCACCCTTTACTCTTTTAACATTAATGCCTGTTGCAGTTCTAAATATTGGGAAAAAAATATATAGTTATATATTGAAATCACATTTTGGTTATTTGTATTTCTCTAGTATAGGGTCCTGTTTTGTGTTTCGCACCAGGACCTCAAAAACTTAGGTACGACCCTGGCTACATATAAGAAAGGGTATCAATGTGTAACAGACTATGCAAAAGTTGCTATAATTAATTGAATCAAGACATAGATTAAAAGAACACGCCAATAGTAATTAACTAGTCATAACCAAGCAAGTGGTTCATTACAATCAGCGAAGTCCTGCCAGCTAGCTAGCTATACACAATAATTATTTTTCTGCTAGGTAGCATTTACGTAATCCTCAATCACATGATTACGAAATCTTAAGCATAAACACGCGCGCGCGCGCTTAGACAGCTAGCCCTTGGCTTGAAGGGATCGACGAGACACGAGGGCCTGACGGGCAAGAACCACCACCAGCCATATGCCGTCCCGGCGTAGAGCATAAATGGAACAACATGATCACCTGCATTAATCAATACTAGATGCGTGGGCACAACGCACGCCGGGCCAGCCATCACACGCCAAACGACAAAAATCACATGCAGCTGTGGGGGGCTCACCTCAAAAAATTAGACTAATATGTAATTTTAGAAAGTTTTGGAGAGTTTCCCGTCAAAAAATACGTCTAAAACTAATTTTCGGAAGTTCCGCAGGTCTTAGCAGCCAACCTGAAGTATTCAGCAAGGAGGCATGCGTTGCGATCTTAGCAGCCAACCTGAAGTATTCAGCAAGGAGGCATGCGTTGGTGTTTGAATCATCACCGCCAATGATAACAAGTCCATCCAAATCAAGTTTTTTGACTGTGTCTTCAGCTTGCTAGAACTGCGCAAATACCAGATAGAGTTAAAATAAAGATAACTCTGGTGAAGTAGTGATTAGTCAACCCAGTAACAAAGTTCTTCCCAAAAAAACAACATCAGCATCTCGGCCCTGGCCGCCATGATCGGTGCCGGTGCTGCTACTGATCATCTGCCATTGAATTGCAATTATAGTTACGGAAGGATCGATTAATGTTAAGGCCAAGATTTGGAAATAATTTCTAGAATCAGGTTCGTCTTATTTTCTATCCCAACTGTTCTGTTTGGGCGTTATTTGCATTTGCAAAATTTTCGGACACACCGCTGAAGAGAATTCAGTGTCAACCAAACCTGCAGGACAAGTATGCAAAGAAGCCAGCAAGATGCATGGAAGACTAAACTCGATCTATCGGCAGGTGGCTGCTTTAACTCTAGTGAAATCTGTTTAATAATGCATTGGTGCAACCCAATCATGCATCTACTTACGGTGGGATTGGCAATGGAGAAGTCACAGATCAAGCAAGGATCCATACCTCAAATCCGAACCTATATATCTCTTTGCACCGAAATTTGGCAGATGCAGTTTTATCGGCAATATGAGACGGGTAGAGTTTGAGTGGCGCACGGTTTGGATATATTTGAAAATAGATAAGGTTGTTTAGGAAACCCAAGTCGACACGGATTCTGTTAATACCGTATTGTAATAGGACTCGAATCGGCCGATGAGTATATAAGATGAGCCCAGGCCGGCTAAGGAGAACACATCTCAGCCAAATTTACATCTTTATTTTTTTCTGTCTATTAGCTTTGTCTTTTAGTCTTGTAGCTAGTCTTGTAAGTTGATTTCGATTAATAAAAGTTGCGCATCGCCGATTGTTGATCTTCATCGATTACGCCCCAAGTTCAATTCGCTCTGATTTTGTTGCGCATCGTCTCTTCAGAGTTGATATGCCTTTCCTTCTGATTAGTCTTGATCGGTTAATCTCTGTTCTGACCTGATCGGCTTTTGGCAGATCGGAGTTACGCCGATCATCGTTCGAGATCGGCTTTGAACGAATTCACGATTTGTCCTTACCGATTGCAGGGTCAAATCGGTTGGTACGTTTTGAACCAGGTGTCCATCTGGTATGCTGAAATCAGAGACCCTTACTTCAAGTTTTTGGCGTCAACAATATCTCTGTTGCAGCTGGAACAGAGTACGTACATGGGCGTTTCATGTTTGCATTGAAGAGAAAGATCTTGCTGTTCTTTGTAAGCCGATCGAGAGAAGGAGATTAGGGTTTTAACATCCTTTTGCTGCGTGTTCCTTTAATTTGCAACCCGTGAAAAAGAAATTAATTACTGAAGATGTTTTAGTTACTTTGGTTTTACTACTGCTGTATAGTTAACCGAGAAAACATCGTCTTTTTTACTGCTTCGAACTGAAACAGATGGATAGGCCGAACTTTCTGAATACATAGTAACATATTGTTGATCCGAACTTTCTGAATAAATAGTAACATACTGTTGCGGCCGGCAGAGACAACGGGACGCATACCGACTTAGCTCTACTCCTACGTAAGTTTGATCATTTTGAGCAGTGCATCAACCAAATCCGATACATCGGTCTTGTGGTTGAGCGGTAACTATGTGCTCAAACATAGCATATGTACGTTGGGTCTAGTCCTTAATGCTTCGGACGAGCCCACCATTCATAGCTTGGTTTCTCGCGGTCGTTATAACCTATTCTGAAAGAGAAGTAGACTTCAATTTTTAGGACCAGCTATAGATGGATGCCTCTAGAAAAATAGAACTACACGAAATCACGTACAAATATCGACTTCAATTCACGAATATTTACAGGTTAATAACCCTGACATAACGGCAAAACATCTGCAGTTCGAAGATTTGAACACAATGCTAACTGCCCTGGCCATAAACAAACATAGGTTCTGAAGCCATAAACAGCTACCCAAAGATTCAAAAGCCGGAAACAGGAAAAACATTGGACCCCCTCCGATGCTAGTTTATCAATTTTAAACCAGCCAAATTTTATCAAAACATTGGACCCCCTCCGATGCTAGTTTATCAATTTTAAACCAGCCAAATTTTATCAAACAAAGTTTAAACTAAAATTTTGAGTTTGGCCAGTTTTAGGCCGGTTACCGCCCGGAATCAATGTTCATCAACTTAAATTCAAAATTCAAATTTTAAATATAACTTTTTCGGACCAATGTGTTTTTACTGGCCTGGGCGGACGGCCAGTTACCACCGGTCCACCGTTTTTATTATCCTTGCAGCTACCTGCAAAAAGATTGGCACCAGTAAACAGAGCAAATCAAGCTATCCAAGTTGTTCACATAAAACCTAGCGTCTGAAACAAGAGACACCAGTCTTGAGGCCTACCCCGACAAAGGTGGCGAAGATCGCATATAACTTGAAAAGTATAGTTGTGTATGAGAACGTTAGGTCACATATAGCACATTTACATCTAAATTCAGGCAGACACAAAATGAAACTAGGTCAGGCAGGCAGCTAGCCATCAGGATTTCATATAGCTGATGAGGTTTGTTGAAATCTGAAATGTTAACGGAGGTCACCTATTACAGACAAATAACAATATTGCATAAAGACAATGAAAAGAAATTTATATAACGCAAGCAAAAACTAGTCCCTACACCAGCCCAATCTAATCTAAAGATGATGCTCTCGAGGTGCTCCTCGTGTGTCGTTTTTCTACTTCAGAGGGCGCAACCTTCCGCCGCTTGTAGTGCCTCTCTATTTTTGCATCAGTACCCTGAACATCTTTTTGCAAGCACTTACCATCAGAAATTACTATACCCTTCTCTTCACATGTGCTATCAGGCAGAGGCCTTTTAGCATCAGTAGTTCTCTCGGAAATTGTTTCATTCTTTGCGCTGCAGGTGCCATCTATGAGGGGCGTCTCAGCATCAGTGCAAGTTGTGTCATCTTCACAAGGAACTGCCTCACCTGTTACTAAGTTAACGTAAGCATCCTCACCATCTGCATGAGTTTCATCAGTTCCATTTGTACTGTCATCTGCCATAACATTGAAAGTGTTTCCCTCTCTCATCTCAGAGGAAACTGTACTACCACTAGTCATACCATTGTCAGTGTTTCCCTCTTTCAACTCGGATGAAACATACTGCTCACTATCATTGATCTCATCCACAGTAGTGCTAGTTTCCTTCACGTTATCTTTGATAGCATCTTCTACAGTGATAGGATCCACAAGAGTATCTTCACATTTTGTGTCATCAGCTTTGACAATATTCCCTTCTAAAGAATGCTCAGCAACATCTTTGTTTATATCACTTCTCATGACAGAATCCGTGTCTTCAGAAACATCACATCTGCCATCCTCAGCTTCGCCTGTAGTCCTTTCTGGATCAGGTCCAATGTCCTCTTTGATGGCATCAAGCATCCTGGTAGAATGCATATCTTGAGAAGCTCCACAGCGCTCATCCTCAACTTCATTTGTGCTTATTTCCAAAGAATGTTCCTGGCATACCATTACCTCCTCGGCATTATCAGAGATGGAGCGACACTTGGAATCCATAATACCATGCACCTCAACTTCTGCTTGGCTGGATATTTTCTGGTTATTATCCAAAGAATCCAGCAATGGTTCCTCATGAGTGTACTTATCTATTACCACACAACCTGATCCCTTGAACACTTCAGCATCTTCTGGGGCACATGATCTCAGATCAAGTTGATTATCAGAGTCTGCAGGAGGTGGCTCATTTTTCTCATTCTGGCTTGACAAGCAAACAACAGTATCCTTGTCTGGCGGACAAACCTACCAAAAAACAATGTAAGAACAACAAAATTAACAGCATGATATTAGTAAACAAGCACAACAAAAGTAAATAACTACCAGTCTACTGAAACACAAAGTATAAGCTATTAGCTAAGAATATACCCCCAACTCTTGTAGATTCTGCACAGCTACCATTGCAACCCTTCCAGCCTCCAAAATGCATCCTGAAGCAGGTACCCCCTTTTCTTCAGAATCATTTAAGCAGATGGACGTGGATGGTTGCTGTGTTCCAAGAATTGTGCAAACTGAATCAGGTTCACCAGCAGAGCACCTCTGAGCAAGGAACTCTCTAGCTAGTTCTTGCTCAGCATTTTCACTTCTTTGATGCCTTTCATCAAACTGCTCATTACTGAAAGTTAGTTTTGGATAATTTTGAGAAGGATCTGTCACCAGCCCATGAATTAGCTTTCGGATCAATGAACGCTTCAGAGAAGCTTCAGCAGGCGGAAACCAATCATCACTAAGCTGCAAAGTACATAATGCATGGAATAACTCTTATTAAAACCAAAAGAAAAAAGAAAATTTTGGCTATATGTGAAAAGAAATTATTATTAGCTCTTCGACAAAACTACAACAACAATCATGCCTTTTGTCCCAAATAGGTTGGGTAAGGCTTAGCTCTTTGACCATGTTGTGATAAATTAATTGAAGAGTAAAATGGATCAGGTCATTGAACTTGTTGTGCTGGGTTAACTGGATCACGGTACTCTCAAAAAAGCACATTGGGTCACTAACGTGCATTCAGTGGTTCATTAGCCAGTCATAAGCGCAGGCCCTAGTGTCGCCCGCAGACGCGACAGTGCCTCCCTCCCTCTTTATAGTAGTTTTTTCATGAGATTTAAGTACTAAAACATCCAATCGCATTCAGAGAAAGACAATTCCTAGGGTGCTGACAAAGTTCAGAACTCAAAGGTCACAGTATTATGGTCCAAGACCAAACAAGTAACACATTTACATTGACAATGGCAGAGAAACAACATAATGTCATTAAACAAGTAGGAAAATGAATTAAGACTTAAAGAACTCACATAGCTAGAAAATACATTGATCTGCAATGGGTTGAAGCTACTGGCGGAAAATGAATTAAGATTTAAGAACTCACAAAGCTAGAAAATACATCGATCTTCAATGGGTTGAAGCTACTGGGAGCATCCAGCAAAAAGAGTTCCACATAATGGAGTAAGAACAAGCCGCAATCAAATGAATTATCTTGTTGAGGGAGCTGGACCACAAACAGAGCACAACTAGATTAGAATCCGAAATATTACATGAAAGCTATCAAAAAGTAAAGTGCTGGTTGGCATTCATGTAAAAGTGCTTGTTTGGTATGTTGCCATGATTTACCAAATAAAAGTTACATATGCCATGCTCATTTAAGAGTTAAGACTGCCAAACAAAAAATTGGTCTGTCACATTCATGGCAAAAGCAAAAAAGCGTAGCAATTGTGACAGCGATTGTCTCTGCCAAAAATGAGAGAAAAAGAGTGACATGTCTGGGCATCAATCAAACAGGTCCAGTCAATTTCTAAATAATGGTTAGCGAACCCAATCTTTTAGTCTTTATATGGTAAGCGGCCTTGTAAACGGTTTTACTACTAAAAATTTAGCGAAATATATACATATGTTTACAATAACATAAACATCTAATTCATCTTCTTTCATGCATAAAGAATAAAACTATCAGGCTATCAATAATTGTTCATAGAGGTGATATGAAGAAAAAATATGACATGATTTGAATGTAATTAAAGAATCATAATTGAATGAATGAACAGCTCAAGTGGTAATGAAAAGCAAAACTAGCATTCATCTCATGTATATCATAATATTCCATATCATATAGCAATCTCACGACTTTACCCAAATAAACAGCACAATAAAAAAGGCCCGTTAAACAGTAACAGCCGTTAAACCAAATAAGCGGTCCGATAAAACGAAACAAAACTTGAAATGTCTATAAACGTAACGGGCAGGGGACCTTTACCATTTTAATGGCCGTTATTTAGAACACTAGGTCCAATGCTTTCCGCACATAAGCACATGTGCACAAAACAACATAGAATGTCCTTGCCCAAACTTAAATTGATCTGGAGAAGGATAGGCTAGCATCAGTGAAGTGTTCTAAATAATGGTCATTAAGGCCTTGCAAATGGCTGTTAAAATAGTAAAGGTCCCCTGCCTATTACGTTTATGGGCATTTCAAGATTTATCTGTTTTATCAGGCCGTTTACTCGGTTTAATGGCCGTTAACATTTAATAGGCTCATTTTATTGGACCATTTATTTGGATAAAGTTGCAAGATTGCCATATGACATGGAACATTGTGACATGCACGAGATGAATGCTAGCTTTGCTTTTCACTACCACTTGAGTTGTTCATTCATTCAATTATGATTCTTTAATTACATTCACGTCATGTTATCTTTTTTCTTTATGTTACCGTTGTGGATAATTGTTGATAACCTCGTAGTTCCATTATGTATGTATAAAAGAAGATGAACTAAATGCTTATTTTGGTAGTACAAATACATGAATATATTTCTCCGAATTTTAAATAGTAAAACTGTTTACAAGGCCGTTTACCGTATAAACACTAAAATGTGATGTGACCATTCATTAACCATTTACCGTTATTTAGAATACTATCAATGAATATATGAGGTTTTGAACAATCGACACATAAATGTGAAAAAATGAATAAAATTCACAAATTACTGGTACAATTTTCCGCTTAAAGAAAACAGTTTTAGGTAGTGTATTTAAAACCTAACAATGGCATTCAGCTTAAGAAAATAGCATGTTGTCGATGTAGAGTTAGAATCACACTACACATTTTGGGGAAAAAAATCTAATAGTTAATAGGTTACTGATTCCTAGATTGACAAACCTATTAAGCAGTGCTATGTGTAGGCCTCGATGAATATACACTGTTTTCAAATAAAATGCAATACAAGCAATTTGTCGTGTAGGAATTTGTGTGATATACATGTGTAGCCTTGTGAGTCATCATCAATGAAGGTATTCATAGCCTTGACCACTTGAAAGTATTTTCAAAGAACAAGAATATGTTGGACTGACTGAGCTAGTAAAACACCAATTAATTGTGAGTCATAGGTACTGTTAACAGCTGCTCATTTCAGCCAAAAAAAATGCCTAAAACCTAGTAGCATAACTTATTGCTTATTACATGTTTAGGGGCTGTTTTGTTTGTGCCAAAATTTAGCACAATTTGCACCAAAATTTGGTCATCGATTTGATTGCCCAAAAATTAGCAAAAAAATTGGCAAGAAGATGAACTAGGATCCAAATGAGAACAGAATCTCGCCAAAATTTGGGCAATAGACCAAATGCATGGCAAATCCGGTCAACAACGCAGGATTTCAGCCACCAAATATTGGCAAATGTTAGTTTCAAACCATACAGCCCAATAGATGACAGGATTTTTTAAATTTTACACATTGACCTATTCTTTCCATAAATATCCACAGGGGTTACCAATCTTAATCCTCTCAATTCTCCTCCAGACTGGTGAGTTGCAACACAATTCTAACTTTCTTTCGGTGTGCTTGCCCTCTTCAATTATTAAACCTAAATTCACACCCAAGCATTTCACTCCACTGAAATCAAATGGTTATCAGAATAGTAGGCAGAAATGCACACCAAAAATTAAAAGTACTTTAGACTAGTTTCGCCGAGGCATATGGGACTGATACTAAAAGTTAATATGCACAAACCTCAAGGGAGACAAATCTCAAGTTTAAAAACTTGTCTGAATTATCTGATGCTGATTCAGGATGCCTTTCCTTCCACTCTTCCCATAAATAACTGAATCAGAAATAATGGAACATTACAAATGATCCTATGCACCAGATATTGACCGCAAAGTGTGATTCTGAATCGATAAGACAAACAGGAATAATAGATTGCAAAAAAAAGTCAATGGTAGTCATCATTTCCATTACTACTCCGTTCCAAAATAGATGCAGTTTCAGACATTGACACAATCTCCAATACACTGTTGCGTATATTAATGGTTTAAAAGTTTGACAGCACACATTCTAAAATGAATCTATTTTGCACAAAAGTGGCAAAAGATACCACTCTTTCGGAAATAGATCTACCTTTGAATAATGTCTTTCAGTCCACTATGACTTCCCTTAAGAGAATCCATGTGTAATATACATGGAGCTTTAGCAGAGATCTTTGTGTCACCATCTGAAGCAAAACAACAGGAAAGTAAAAGCACTACTCAAAAAATGTCAAAAGTAGGAATTACAATTTAAGTTCATGCCTTCAAATGTCTCCACTTCTCCAGGATAACAAATAACAATTAAGCTCCAATGCAAACTGCAATGCAGACACACAATTAATAGTGCACAAAAATAATCAATATACCAACATAAATATTCATTGTCATAAGTTTCTTACTTGAAGTTCACGGGAATAAACAGAAAATCCTTCTCAAATAGGTTTATTTTGCGGGTCCACTTGCGGACACGTAAGAAAGCTGCTCTACCTTCTGGAGCTCTCCCTTGATCTTTGTCAAGATCTGCCAGCTTGCGAAAAAAGAAGCTATTAAAGAAATGGTACCTGCACTTCTCAACGGGTTCAATTCTTGTGCTCAAGTATCTGCAGATGAGAAACTAACAATTACTTGTAATTTAATACAACTACGAACCATTCTACACAAAAATATAAAGTTAACAGCCAAATAATAAAGAATAGTGACCCTATTTCTCTTGCAGCCTTGCTACTATTAAAATGCATCTAATACATCAGAAACACAGATTCATCTTTCATGCTTTTTAAAATCATTAATGAAACGTTGCATGTTTCCTTCAGAACCAACAAACTATGATATTTGACAATGAGAATTCTATAGCACTGATAAAAAGTTTGAAGGGTCCCCCCAAATATCTAGTTTTGCTTGGTTTACATCATGAAAAGGAAGACACTCCAGTTTGCACAGCAACTACTGTTCATGTACCCTGTTCGTGCACAGTACATTTGCGGGAACTGCCCCCATGCAATTACTATAGTAACCCCAGGACTGTGGGATTCTGGTTAATTGAGATAAGCTGCCTAGTTATCTTTTTCCTATTTCCGTGTTTCCTAGTTATCTATCTCCAAGTGTTGGACACAAGTTTCCTTAAGTTTCTATATTGTTTCAAGTGAGTTTTATTAAAAGTTGTAGGATTGTGAAAAATAAAAGGAAACAGAGGAAATGAGAGATAACAAAGCAACATGCCACACACAAGTGGTCATGTATATTTCGTTTAAGATTATATGCCTTAAAATATCACTACTACTCACAAGTCACAAATATGAAAGGTAAGTTTAAAATGCTTCAACAAACTACTAAATTTGCAGCACCATCAAATAACACAACATTGCAAAGTAGTTTTTTCATTCCTATGTGAACTTCATCGGAACTAAGGGCCTGTTTGGTACGGCTCCAGCTCCACCAGATCCATGGATCCGTGGAGCTGGTTTTCTAGCTTCACAGATCCGTGAAGTCGAGTCATGAGTACATTAAGAATGTTTAGATGGATCATTTTGTTTATATTTTAGGCCAAAAATATAAACTTAATTTACTTTATTTTAACCTACAAGTTTCAGATCTCGGAGAAGTGGGATCCGAGCTCTACTAAATGCCCTAATTTGGTGTGAAAATGTAAACCAAATTAGTTTTCGACAGAACCCACTATAAACATAATCTTTTTACATTAAAAGGGCAAGTAATGCTTCTCCATTATATAGACAATAAAATTATCCGAAAAAGAGTACTTATGAAAAGTGTTCCCAGGCGGCCGCCTAGCCTATCTAATCGGCGATTAGGCGCTAAGCGCCAAGGTGTCACCACCTAGCACCTAGGGAAAGCCGCTTATGAAAGACATGCTCGACTTATTTTAGGTGATTAAACCAAATTGTAATCTACACATGGTAATGCACGTGAATGCCAAGACAGGATTTTGAAGCATCGGAGGTGCAATAACCAAGGATTCAAAAACCGAGATTGGAAAATATTGGACCCTCCTATTGCAAGCATTCTGGGTTTTAAACCGCCAAATTTTATCAAACAAAATTTATACTCAAATTTTGAATTTGGCTGGTTTTCATTGGTTACCACCCATTTCACGGTTACCACTCAGAATTACTGAACATCAATTTAAATTCAAATTTAAATTCAGAACTTTTTCAGACTATTTAATCAGTGCCATCGCAAAGATGCATAATTGGAAAATACCATCAAATGCAAGACTGACAAAAGAGGTATAGGGCCACATGCCATTCCAACTCGAGTGATTTTTGCAATGGTACGGAGAAATTCATCCCTACTTTACAGGGCAATGATATAGAGCAATTCACCCCTATTTTACAGGGGCACTGCGAGAATCTAACAGTAAACAGTTCAATTCTTATAGGAATCCAAGGAAATTTATGTGTCAAAAATATTTGAACAATAATGCACAGTGTTCAAAAAATCGGCATTAGGCGGCGCCTAGGCGGACTGCGGTCACCAGCCGCCTCGATTTTGGCCTCGGCGGACCGTTAGGCGGTGAAGCCGCCTAAGCGATCATGCGGTCGCATGATACGGGCGGGATTAAGCGCGGCGGTATCTGGCGATCGCAAGGCGATTAGGAGTTGCTAAGGCGGCCGACCGTGATGGACTCGAAGAAGCAATAAAACAATGAGACAGGCGGGCGCGCGAAACAACAGATCGACCTTGGTGGACTCGGGGTGAGATGGCGAACCCTAGCCGATGCAGGCTAAATCGTCGCCGTGTCGCCGCCATGTGCCGCCACGCAGTTACTCCTAGTCCTCCCTGCTCAAGTCCCTCTGCCTCTCCTCACTGCCCGCCCCTCCGCGCCTCTCTCGCCTCCCTCCTCCTCTCCTGCTCGCTCTCTCTCGATCTCTCTCTCTCTCTCTCGATCTGTCTCCCCCTCTGAAGCCCTCTCTCGATCTCTCTCGATCTGTCTCCCCCCTCTCTGTCCCTCTCTCGATCTCACACTCTTGATCTGTCTGACTGTCTCCCCCCTCTCTGTCACTGATCCGTTTTTATAGTATATAAGAATCGGTTTTGCAAGTGTATATTAGAATCAATGTCTGTCATCTATTCTTTTGCAAGTAATCCATATTTCCTAATGCCATCTATTATGCAATCTATTGTTTGATAATTTGTATCATCTATTCTTTTGCAAGTAATCCATATTTCCTAATGCCATCTATTATGCCATCTATTGTTTTATAATTTATATATTACTTGTGTTTTGCACTTTTGCTAAATTCGAACTATGAACGCTTGTGTGGCTTGTTGCTTGTGCGTTATGGTGTGAGAACTTATGTTTGTGGGTAGTACTATGTCTATGTTATTTATCTAATTGTGTGCTTAACTGCTTAGTTATTTGGTTCTTTACATCCTACATATCTACTATAATCTAATTTATCCGGCCGCCTAGGACTGACCGCCTAGATCCAATTAATCCCCGATTAATCCGTCTAGGCGCTGGGCCCTACCTCACCGCCCGACTAGCGCCTAGCGCCTTCTTGAACATTGATAATGCATTCCCCCACATGCAACACCAAGTAGTAGTCTAATGTTTTGAAATCCTCCACAGACGCATCATATTCAATTCTTTATACATCTTAACATATTTAGAAGAAGAAAATGGAACACTTATTTGGTCAAGCATTTAATTAGTCTTCATGAATCTCAGCATTTTCAATACTTTCATTAAAGTAAAAAAAAAGGATGAGACATTCAAAAGTTATATTTTCTAGTACCATATGATTATACAGCAAGTAATTGCAATGTAATTAGTGACCTTCAACACCAAAAAACAATTCTCATCATAATCAACTTTAGATAACAAAATTATATATGCAGCTAGCGAACCCAGGTCATCAGATGTACAAATATTACAATAGCAGTTTTAACAGCACAAAAATGTAATAGGACAGCATCATTTAACAACTAATGCTATAAGACAAGGTACACTTATGTAGACAGGCATAAAAAGGGTTCAACCTACTTGATATAAAAGTCAATTATTGTATCGTTGACGAATGTCTCAGGTAGTAGCAGCTCAATATCTCTTTTGCTAATGGAAACAGCATCAGCATCTCCTTTAGGATAGATAACATCTTCAAAGTCCACAGTGCTGAACAGATGGAAACAAATAACAAAACAAGTTTTAAGGGAAAAACAAACAGCACAAAGGTGCAAAATTAACAATAGCCTCTTGAGTACATAGATGCCTCAGTTTTAGTACCACAGGCAGAAAATACAAACACATTTGCTTTACAGGAAGTATAATCTCAAATCATTTTCGGACATATATAAAGAAAATTGGATGTCGGGAGGTGAAACTAGTAAAATGGATAAAATATGCAGGCGATTATTCACTAGAAAGGCCAATGACCACCGAAGCTGAATGTGGTGTAGCATAAAATGTTTCTGGGTGTTCAGATTGTTCATAAAGAGGGAAAAAATGACAGGGAACAAATTGAGAATAAATTACATATGGGTGTATCATACTCACTCAGAAAAGTATTGCTTAGGGAAAAACAAACTGGGTTCAATGCTCCAATTCTCCAACACTAAGTCATCTCTGACAAAGAAATGCAGTTACATACAATTGGTGTTACAGAAACAACAACAACAACACAATTAAAGGTTGTACTTGTATTTTGTTAACATGGAGCAAACTTCACATTAAGAGTGTAAACAGATACAGACACACCAAAATTAATCAACTATGGAATCTGGCATAAAGTGGATGGGATAAGATTTTTTTCCATTAAAATTGAGTATATATATATATATAGGAAGCCTTTTCCGTACTCCCGGGAGTACATACTCCCACCCCTAATATACCACTTAAATAAACGTTTTATACTCCTTACTTTCGGTATACTCCAATAAAAATTCTAAGATATTCCAATACAACATGATTAAAAAAATTTCATCAGACCCTTTACTTTTTTACTACATACCCTTTTCCATAGGTATAAGGAATATGTAAACAAATTATACTATAAATGCTGGATTTTAATGAAATTTTTCATGAAATTCACTTTGGAGTATCTTATAATCAGTATTAGAGTATACTCAAAAGGATAAAGAGGTATATGACATCATTTAAATGGTATATTAGAGGTGGGAATCGTACTCAGTGTATGGAACCATTTTCCTATATATATATATATATATATATATAGGAAGCCTTTTCAGTACTCTCAGAGTACATACTCCCACCTTCAATATACCACTTAAATGAAAGTATTATACTTCTTTATCATTTTGATATACTCAATAATGATTCTAAGATACTCCAATGCACATGGTTGAAAAAAATCATCGAACCCTATATTTTTTTTGTTATATACATTTTTACATATGTGAAAAGAATATATAAACAAATTATGCTATAAAGGGTGGACTTTGATGAAATTTTCTGTGGAACTCACTTTGGAGTATCTTATAATCAGTGTTAGAGTATACTCAAACGGATAAAGAGGTATAATAATATCATTTAAACAGTATATTAAAGGTGGGAGTACGTACTCCCAGGAGTATAGAACCATTTTCCTATACACACACACACACACTCTGTCATAATCAAATTTGATACTTGATATCCATATCCAAACCCAGAACATATAGAAATATCAGAATAATATATTCATAAGCAAACCAAAATCCAAATTATCCAACTCACCAGAGTTTGCAGCATGCCTAATCTGGCAAATCCTTGAATAGAAGAACACAACTTAATTTAATTTTTTCATACGGTGATTTAAATGTAGAGGTTTTATTATCTACTATGTAAATAAGCTTTTGAATTAAAAGTAAAATCTGATAGATACCGCCTTCCATCAATATTAAGCAAAACCCGATCCTCCTCCATATCTGGTCGTTATCACTTATCAAATCTGAGTGATACCCGAACTAAATCAAAGTTGTTCTAAAATAAGGGCAGAGACTTGGTATGACCAATATTTGTTCTGTAGCTAATACGTTAACACCCCAATTTACATGGTCTGCTGGTCAGCATTAACCTTGCAATCTATGGCTTGATAGGCAGGAAAATACCAAAAATGAATACATATAACTTAATGATGCATTGGTATGAAACTATTAGCACTACGTTGTGGCCAGAAATTAGATTCACTGAAATAAACATGTACTAAAAAGCAGTGCAGGCATAAAACAAAACATCAGCTCAGAGATTACGATGGAATATTGTTCCATATTTCTTGGTATCTTGATGCAAGATGCCAAATCTTTTGCTGTTTCCTTGGCCATTGCTGATCAATAAGACAAAATTGTACCCTAACAGGACCTGTAGAATATAAAAAAAAGACAGCCAAATTAGTTTGTCACAAGCAAGCAGCAGAGGAAGATCTCAATCTGAACGTTTGCGACCAAATTAGAGTTTTTTTCATTGTTCTAAATAAAGGCCGTTAAGGCCTTGTAAACGACAGTTAAAATGGTAAAGGTCCCCTGCCCACTACGTTCATGGACATTTCAAGATTTGCCCATTTTATCATACCATTTATTTGGTTTAACAGCCGTTAACTTTTGACTGAGATGTTTTATCGGGCCGTTTGTTTGGGTAAAGTTGCAGCTTGCAAGATTGCCATATCACATGGAACATTATGACATACATGAGATGAATGCCAACTTTCCTTTTTATTGCCTCTTGAGCAGTTCATTCATTCAATTGATTCTTTAATTACATTCACGTCATGTCATCTTTTTTCTTTGTGTTACTACAGTGGACAATCATTGATAGCTTTGTAGTTCCATTCTATATGCATGAAAGAAGATAAATTTTAGATACTTATTTTGCTACTGGCTTACTGCAAACACATGTATATATTTCTCTGAATTTTAAATAGTGAAACCATTTACAAGACCGTTTACAAGGCCACTTACCGTATAAACACTAAAAGGTGGGTTAACAGTTTTTTCACCGTTTACCATTATTTAGAACATTTGGTTTTTTTATTAAATTAAGAGTGTTAGTTTAGCTACATGCAACTGAAACAAAATCTCAAGCGGAAATTTAGGTTATTGGTACTCGGTATTAGCCTATTAGGTTTGGTTTACATTTTCGTAAACCATATCTTAGGCAAACCAAATAGTTGAATGATAAGGGTAAAAAAAGAGAACAAAATGGATACACCAAACTACCCCTTAACAACCTCATAAGCATAAAACATTTAAAACTATCATGCTCACAAAATCAAGCTTTTTGTGCAGTTTGTGCAGTCAACTACTGTACTATTTCTCCAATCATAATATTACATGATTATATGGAATATAAGTCCTGACACATACATTTTCTACCCAAGATATAGAAGAAAATTAATATTGAGCTCTACTGATGTTTTGAGGATTGTTATACTTACATAAAACATGAGCCGAATCAACCAACCAACCAACCAAACCACACCCGATTGTAGTTTGGTTAATACTGTTTACATTTTCAGAAAAAAAATAACAAAACACATGCAAAAAAAATCTAAATCTACACCAAAACAAACCAAATAAACCAACACAGCTCTATTTCCTACCTTAAATGCATCATACATAAGCACTAGATCTCCTTTATCATTGGAACACAGGGAAAGCAGATTAAATCTGGAACACGATATCTTGACCGCATATTCCATATTGAATATGAAAACATAAGATCACAATGCCGAGTGTAATTTACCTGAACTTCCAGTTTCTGCACTGGATCCAACAAGGAGAGATATCATGGCAGATCCAACCTGATTAGAAGGGTAAAACGATATTAAGCTATAAAAATTTAAGAGGGAAGGTAACTACAAAATAAAGAAAACTGCTTACGATCTGAGTCCATTTACAACCAATGCAAATGATATCAGAAATTTCCCAATATAGACCTATCATCTCATCATCTTCACATGAGTCCCTATCCAAATATTCGATCTTGAACCCGTCTGATGAGAAAATTAGGTGAGGCTCAAGATGCAGAGTTGTGTCACATATTACAAACTCAGGATTAAGCATAACTGGCCCTTCTTTGTCAACCTATAAATAGAGAAATAAATAAGAAATAATAAAGTTCTCCAACTATAAACAGCATATTGGTCCAAAGTATCATTAAAAAAACAAAAGGTGGCAAAGATCAAACAGCAGCATAAAAAAGATATGAAGCATCTGAAGAGAATGACAGCAAGCTTAACGTCAAACTAAATATATAACCAGTTTGGAATAATCTTGGAAGGAGAGACAAATCTATCAGCTTATGGGCAGGATAGTACATATGCTATAAACTGAAAATGAATCAAATGAATTAAGTTAAGCTTAGACATGTTTCCTAAGAAAAATAGTAGGTTATATACTCAGTGTCTAACAATAAAAGAGACAGCAGTACATAGATTCAATCTATTCCAAGAAATCAAATAGTTCAATTGAAGTTTAACAACTAGTGTCTTTTGCAAGCAGAACATACTAGGCAACAATTGAATCACGTTAGTAGGCCCAAGACTGTAACTGAATATATAAAAATTCTACGGCTCAGCATCAGTTTTTTCTGACAAATCATTTTATCCAAATTTCTAGTCCCACTGTTAAAAATTATGTGTTGCTGCCAATGCAGTGGCCTCAAGCTTGGCGAAGAACTAAAGCTGAATTCAATAACATCAACCATTCAAGTGTTCAACAATTAAATTACAATTTAATATAAGGAGACATACCATTTCGTCCAACGCATTGTAAAAATGCTGCAAATTTTGCTCCATGTAACCTGAAATTGCCCAACAATGATTACCAGGATGCCCCACAGTACAACTACAAATTACAAGCATAAGTTATGACAATAGGTTGACCATAATACCAGGCATGTCATAATTAGTGGTAGATGAAGTTTTAGGGCTAGATGACATGCTTTCTTCATCAGAATCAGGTACTATTCCCTGATAGAAGCCAAACAATTAACGAAACAATTCCATTAAATTGAAAGGGAATAATTAATTGCATAAACAGATGAGTATTAAAAATATGTATACTTGTGACTGAAGCTCAAAGTGTTGCGTACTGCCAAATCTAACTTCCTCCACTGGTTGAATTCCTGCCATCATCCCTGTATGTTGATATTCATTTACGCAAGCATTGGCATTGCTATGATCACTGTACATTGCTGAAGTTGCCATCACTACATCAAATTTGGTTGTTTCATGGGAAGAACCCTGATTCATTTGAGGACATTCAGTTGCATATGATTCTTCGCCCCCATCAGTTTCATGCAAGCCAACACATAACAAACCGGAGACCTCAGCCTGATTCATCTGTAATCTGGTGACCTATGACACAGGGAAAAAGATATAAGAGAAATTAGCTGACAGCCTGACAGATGATCATCATAAGCCAAGCTTATATCATCCAATTGATTATTGGATCACATACATTAAAAATAGAGATCCCAAAAAATAGGGGTATCAGAAAATGACATGAACAGGGTAGAGAACACAAAGGACTTCAATTTCTGTATGCATCTAAACATATAAAACAAAATAGACAGGTCATTTCATCCATTTTTATTGAGACCTATCCCTGGCAAAAATTTTAGAGTAAATTTCACGAAGCTACATGTTTCTTGTACAAACTATCAGAAAACTACAGATTTTCGCTTCTATTTCACAAAACTAAAAATTTTATGAGAACTTGTGTCACAAAACTATAGGTTATAGAATTGACCGTTTATTGTAACGGGTCTGATAGTGAGCCCAGATGGCAGTCTCGCGCATCATAAGAAACGGTTAATTCTAAACCTGTAATTTTGTGATACAAGTTCTCTAAAATCTATAATTTTGTGAAATTCCTGATAATTTGTACAAGAAACCTGTAGTTTTGTGAAATTTAATTATAAGAGCTGTTGTTCAGGACGCATAGGGAAAGAAAGACATCAATAACAGCATGTAATTTGTGATGAATGTGTAAAAGGATAACATCTCCAGAGCTTTACTTTCTCAAGGCCACTATGACAGGAAAAAGGCGCTACACTAACAAATATGTCTCAGGACAATTTACTCTTACTGTCTAACATTAATAAATTATGTACTTCTAATGTTGTCGAAGTTGGCAGCAAATCTATGATTAGTAATCTCACAGACACTCTCTTCAGTACCATTAATTTCTTTATGGAATCAACACTAGGTTCAGTTGCAACTTTTTGTTTTTTGTTTTACCAAACAGAATTTGTCTTACAGTCTTAGTGAACATTCTATTACTCTCTCCTTGCTAGAGTAATTTTCTTGCAAGCAACTAGTGCTGCTAATCACACAAATATTCTCTTTCGGTTTCAAATGGTAAGCTTAATTGTGTTATAATTACACTGATTGCACAAACTTCGAAAAGAACTGGACTTGCAAACACAATTTAGTTGAAAAAATCATCAATATTACAATATCAAACAGTAGATAGCTAAGAACATTTTATATATATATACAGGACGCCGATTATCCTTAGGGTCTGTTTGGATCTCAAAATCAGAACTGGTCTGCAGGATCGACACTTCAATGCCAACTCCACTTGATTTTTTATAAAAAAAAATGGCACGCGATTTCATTTCTGCCGTTTGTTGACACGTGGAAACACAATTCCTCGACAATTCAAACTGAAAACTAAAGAATTTCAGCGAGAAACGAACGGGGTTCGTTAAGTCGTCGTCTCGTCGACGTAGAGGGGCAAGAAGGCGGCAGAGCCTAGGGTTGGCTGGTTCAGGGTTTTAGGGTTTGCACAATTTAGGGATTCGGCGAGGTGGAGGATGTAGCCAGAGGACAACGAGGATGTGGCCAGATGGCGACGCGAGAAGCATGGAGAGAGGGCGGGGCGCCACTGGACGGCTAGCCGGAGCCTAGTCGGAGCGGAGGAGGAGGAGGAATTAGGGCATACCACGCGACGAAGAGGAAGGCGCGGATCTCCAACAGCGCGCGGCTCGGTGGCGGAGGAGACGACCTCCGGGTTCCGGAAGCGGAGCAGGCGAGCGAGGTGCGGGTGGGGCGTGCGGCCGGCTTCGGGGAAGGCGCCGCACGCGCAGAAGAAGAGAGGAGAGTTGGTTGGACTCCGCCAGGCAAAGGCCGAGATTTCCTAAAAGACCCCCTTCATTTTTGCCGGCTATCGACGGCACGTCCCTCCAAGATTGCATTGGAAAGCTATGCCGTTAGCCCCAGCAGTAACTGGATCCCGTCGTCGGCCGACCTCCCGTCACTATTGTCTTGTCGCCCCATCACCGGCCTCGCCCCTCAGCCACCCCTCACGGAAGCAGGGTCTCCGACAAGCATAGAATATAGAGAATCATCCGGAGTTAATCCAAATCCCAAGATATAACTGGAAGGCCTCCTCGGATCTCCCTCACTTCGTCAGACTTAATATCAAGACTGTATATGCCACAACATTAGGTTTGGTCCCCTTTTGCTTTATCTGTTCTAACAGCCTCAGTGTCACATCCACTTTCCCATTGACACAGTGCTCATAAACTAGCGTTGCCGTTGAATATAGGGGTGGGCATTCGGTTTAATTGGTTTGGTTTTTTCGGTTTTTGAAAACTGGGAACCGAATTTCTCGGATAAAAATAAAAAGCCGAATCGAATTAACCGAAATATTTCGGTTAGGTTATTTTGGTTTTTCGATTAACCAAAATATAAATAACACTAGGTAAATTAGATTTAGTCCTTCTCATATTGCAACACAGAGTATGCATAAACTCATATAATATTCATATGTCATTACAATATAAGCATAATAGAACATATGGATATACTAAACATATGCATAAATGTATTATAATATGAGAATTGTTTGGTAGCATTAGGAAGAATACTATAAAAGTGGTATTGTACATGGGCTATTCGGTTATTTCGGTTTTTGAAAACGAAAAACTGAACAGAACACCGAAAACCAAATTATACCAAAATAAAAACCAACCGAAAAAACCGAAATAATCGGTTAATTCGATTCGGTTCGGTTCGGTAATTCGGTTTCGGTTTAAAAATACCCACCCCTAGTTGAATAACTGTATATGTTTGGGACAAACCCTTTCTTATCCATGTCCTTTTTGAACTGCTCGGCCTCACGGATGCTCCCCTTCTTGATGTACCTATTCATCATGACATTATAGCTTACGACACTTGGTTTTGCCCCCTTCACCGTCATATCTCGAAACATCCTTGTTCCGACACAAGGCAGGGAGCACAACAAGCAGCGTAGAGGCACGGGGCCGGCACGATGGACGACAGGACGCTTGGTGCGCACTACGGTATTATCGGCAGAGACACCCCATTAGAAATTTTCTAGTTTCACCACTGCCTGTCACAATGACATGACGGCAATGGCGGCAAGGTTTTGCGATCCAGCTAAGCCCACACACGCGAGAGATAACTTGCTAGATGTGGGCGTTGAGAGACTAAAGGACGAGAAAGTCGGCTTGGACCGGGCACCGGGTGGCATTTGCGACGGCCTTGACATGGCTACGCGAGCGATGGCACCCTTCTAATAGAAAATGCACATAACAAGCTGATTTCTAATGTTGCCGGTTAAGTTTATTGAAGTGAGTTGAGTTTGTTAGAATGTCTTTATTAATATAATAAAATTAGTTTTGTTGAGATAAGAATAATGTCGTAGTTAATTTGTTTGTTATAGGTTTTTTTGTTTTATTAAAGATTTTTTAGAGGTAGAAAAGGGTTATGAGAAGAGACACGTGAAGGTTGGGACGGTGGAGAAGATATTATTCATCACTACTATTTAATTTGAAAAGGTGAAGCCGTACTACGACCATAATCATTTTTCTAGATAACTTAAAAGAGGTATTTGACCAATTGCTGTGTGCCTGTGCATATAAAGGTCGGTTAGTATGGGCATGTGGGCTCATGTGACTAATCAGCTGCCTTAACCTAATCCTCCAAATTTTATTATTTACAGACGTCTTTTAAACTAACATTATGTTCTTTAACAAGACAGCATGCTTTCTTACACATAAGTCATTAACCAAACAAGTCGATACCAGATATGGCTGGTCAGACAAAAATCATCAACATCTTAGACAGCTTTCAGGCACTCCATTTCATCAGGCACAAATGTTTTGTTAAAGATTTTTTAGGATAGAAAAGGGTTATAAGAAGAGACATGTGAAGTTGGGACGGTGAAGAAGACATTATTCATCACCACTATTTAATTAGAAAAGGTGAAGCTGTGGTTTACCACGATCATAATCATTTTTCTAGATAACTTAAAAGTCGGTTAGTATGGGCCAAGGGTGGATCTACAGGATATGCCGGGTGGGCCACGGCATACCCTGTAGACTCGGCCCAATATAATCTATAATACCGTCATTATCTTATATAGTCAGCTTATGAAGGTCATAACTTTAGATCCGTAAATCCGATTGAGCTGATTCTTATTGTTTCAATTTCAAAATTGAATCTAGTTTCTGCAGTTAAAATTTCACATCAATCCAACGGTTAGATCTTCAGAAATTACTGTTTTGGTTAATTTGTGTCAGTCTGTTTTTGCTGAAACTGAAGCAGTTTTTTATAATTTATTTACGGGTGATTTGAAAATCAATAAAAATTTGGTTTAGCTTCTGTGCAATCATTCACCCCCCCTCTGATTGCTATATTAGTGTATATCGATCCTACATGTGATTTGAATACAAAACTGCTAGTTGATTTATAGAGTAGAAACAAATATAATTGCTACTTTGCTATAGACTAGAGAGTTGCTTGTTGATGCATTGCTTTTTTTGTTTGTAGAGTTGTTGAATTATGAAGAGGAACGGAGACATTGCATATCTTTTCCAGAAATATGCAGCAAAGAAGGCTACTGCTGCTTCATCTCTTTTCCGAAAACGTTGCAAAACGAGAAGCAAAGAAGGCTAATGCTGCTTCATCTTTTTTCCAGAAACATTGCATCTCTTTTTCGGAAACGCCTATTGAGCGAGATATTTTCTTCCAAGTTGATAAAAATGATATAATCAAGAGTTTCATAGTTATTAGAAGACGGATGCCAAACAAGAAGGACAAAAAGTAATATTGTATTCTTTGAACTATTGTAGGTGCGTAAGCTTCTTTTATGCATATTTCATACTTAAAATGTTCGAACTATTTATATTGTAATTTATACTTGTATTATCACGTTTCTAGTTATTTTATACTCGTATACCGAATTTCTCGACAACATTTATAGTTGTTTACCGAATTGTTTATTGGATTTTACCGAATTGTATATTATAGTATTAGCTCGGCATACCCTAACTTAAAATCCTAGATCCGCCACTGGTATGGGCATGTGGGCTCATGTGACTAATCAGTTGCCTTAACCTAATCCGTCAAATTTTATTATTCTGAGCGCCTTTTAAACTAACATTATGTTCTCTAACAAGAACGATAGCTATGCTGCAATCGGGCCTCCCGTGCAATCATAGTGCAATCCAACTAAGAAAAGTTTCAAAAATTCTGAAAAAAAATCATGGATGTACATCTCATCTTACCCCATCTACATAAAATTTTCATGTCAAATTAGTCCTATGCTAGAAGTTACAAAAAAATTTATCTTTTTGTAACTTCTAGCATAGAACAAGCAATATTGTATATACAGACGATTTATTACATCGGAGGATGACATACGTTATGAGCAGTCGTTGCCTCTAACAAGACATCATGCTATCTTACACATAAGTCACTAACCAAACAAGTCGGTCCCAGATACGGCTGGTCAGACAAAAATCATCAACATCTTAGACAGCTTTCAGACACACCATTCATCAGGCACGATGCTCAAGTCTCCAACCAAACAGGCTTGAATCCAACCCTACCAGTCACGTGCGGTCATGTGTGTGTTTATACCCTGTACACCCAATCAATCGCATAGACGATCTCCAAATCCTGATGCTCACATCCCATCTAACACCATGCTAATCTCCAAACAAGCTGACACAAGCGGAATACACAGGTGCTTTGAGAATAGACGAGATCAACTTAGCTTCATGCTCTCGGCTTCGCTAAGCTCCAAACAAGCTGACACAAGCGGAATACACAGGTGCTTTGAGAATAGACGAGATCAACTTAACTTCATGCTCTCGGCTTCGCCTCCATGTTTGGTCGTGCTCAGTTTACACCATACCTTTGGCTTTGCCGTTGCACACTTGCACCCATCTATCTTTGCTATGAGATGGTTTTTATGTCTTTGAGATTTTTTAGAGAGGTAAAAGTTCACTACTACAGAACCGGCCTTCACAACCGGTCTATCACAAGCGGTTAGGTGCGCACCGCTTGTGCTCTACGTCATGGCGGTTAAGTGAGCAGCAGGCGGAGGGTCTCTAAGCGGTTCTTGACACGAACCCTTTTGAGTCCCATCTTTAGAAGCGGTTCGTGTCTAGAACCGCTTCTAGATATCTAGAAGCGGTTCAAAACTCGAACCGCTTCTATAGGTGGAGATCCAGAAGCGGTTCGTGTGTAGAACCGCTTGTAGAGACCCCCGTCCCGCCCAGCGCATTTAAACCCCATCTTCCTCCCGAGCTCGCATACAGAGACAATGAGTGGTGGGCGATAGCGATTCATGGGGAGGTCTTTAAAATTTTCAATTGAGGTTATTAGCTTGGAATTAATTGTTTCTAAGGTGAGTAATATGTTCTTGACATCCATCTCCCCATATATATATATTTTTTGTGCATTGGATGTTGAGAAATCATGTTTTGTTCTTGTGGGAATTATTAGTATTGTTTACATTGTTGGCTTATTTTTTTGTTCTTAAGGCGATATATTGTTTGGTGTATGGAATGAAATGCAATAAATGTGAAACGATGAAAAATTACAAAGGTGGGGAAAAGGTAAAAATAATTTTATTTAGTAAAATTAAAATGCGGATGATAGAAAAGGTTTGCTGAACATGTAACAATTAGTTAGTTTTATTTTAAAAAATGCAGCAGGATTAGAAATAATTAGTTGGCTTTAGTTAAAAGAATGCGAGAATGATTAAAAATACAAAACTATTAGACATAGTTAGCTTTAATTAATTAAATATTGTGATAGATGTTGTTATTATTTTTATTGGTGTAGATGAGCCGCAATGGATGTACAATGCGACCGTCGGTCAAGAGAGTTCGAGAGATGGCATGAAGGAGTTTCTCGACCACGGCCGTTGCATTTTGCCTCGAGGAAGCTTCATATGTTGTCCATCGTGAGCGCAAGAATGAGAAGGAGCACTCGAGCGATGGATGGTTATGAGCCATGTGATCACGAGAGGTTTCATTGCAAACTATACTCTGGACCCACCATGGAGAAACAGGGCGATTCGACGGAAGATGATAAAGAAGATGAAGAAGAGGAAGATAGAGCCAGCGATATGCGGACACCACTCAATATGGGTCCGTGGAAGATCTGATCGGCGAGTATGGCGATGATGAGTTAGATCGGATGCTCCGTGATGGAGAGGAGAGTTCACGAGAGGAAAGACAATACAAGAAGTTTGAGCATGGTAGAGGACCACAGGCGCTTTGTACCCAAAGCGTGGGCGGGGCCACAAAAAGTCTGCGTACTACACTAGAACTCATGCAATGGAAGGCCACAAGCGGTGTGTCGGACAAGGCATTCAATGGTTTGTTATCACTCGTAAAAAGTTGCTTCGGAAGGTAACACTCTACAGAATCTCGTATGAAGCGAAGCGAGTCCTCGCCCTTTAGGATTGCAAGTACGGAAGATACCGCATGTCCTAACGATTGTATCCTCATGACGCAATGAGTATGCCGATTTGGAGGTTTGTCCGGTGCGAAGAATCCGGTATAAGGTGCGGCGTGACGATCGAGTGAATTAGATGGGAATCGTCGAAGAAGAGAACTCGGCCAAAGTATTGTGGTATTTCCTGTGATCCCCGGTTGAAGCGTCTGTTTGCTAACGAAGGTCATACCAAGATGATGCGTTGGCATGCGAAGAGCGTAAGGAAGGCGGGATGTTAGACACCTGCGCAGATGGCTCGCGGTGGAGGAAAGTAGATCGGGCTTACGAACTTTGCAAATGAGGTCGAAACATAAGGTTTGGGTTGAGCAGATGGGATGAATCCTTTCGGTCGGTTGAGCGACATCCATAGCACTTGCTGTGGCGCTTTGCATCTATAACATTCCTCCATGGTCGTGCATGAAGCGAAAGTACATCATGATGCCATTGTTGATCGAAGGCGAAGCAACACGGAAGCGACATCGATGTCTACACAAGCCATTGGTTGAAGACCTTGTGAAGTTGTGGGAGGATGGTGTGCGGGTTTGGGATGAGTACAAAGAGAGTATTTCAACTGCGTGCATTGTTGTTTGTAACAATCAACGATTAGCTGCTCTCGATAACTGTCAACCAAACTGTCAAAGGGTTTAAAGCTCGCACCAGGTGCATAGATGAAACAATTTGCATGTACTGAAAAACTCTCGGAAGTGTGTGTACATGGGCCACATGATTTTCTTCTGGCAGTCATGCTTTGAGGTGGAAAAGCGATAAATTTAGCAGGAACAGAATTGTGTTAAGCCTCGGCATCGTAATGGGCGACTTGTGTTTGCTATGATAAAGGATCTGAAAGTAGTATTTGGGAAGGGTCTTGGAAGCATACATGTCTTTAACGAGGATGGTCATGCACCCACATGGAAGAAGAAATCAATATTTTGGGACTGCCAGTATTGGAAAGATTTGGAGGTTCGTCACTCGCTTGACTTCATGCACATCACGAAAAATGTTTGCTTGAACACGCTAGGCTACATAGATATGTATGGCAAATCGAAGATACACTGCAAGCTCGGAAGGACCTTGAAGACATGGAGGTGAGGAGTGACCTACATCCAGAAAAACAAAGAAGGGCAAAACAACTTTTCTACATCCTGCGAGCTACACTCCAAGCAAAGAAGAAAAAAAGCATGATTGAGTGTTTGAGCAGTGTGAAGGTCCTTCGGATACTCCTCAAATGTAAAGAGACTCGTAAACACGAAGAGAACAAACTCAAGGCCTAAAATCCCATGAGCGCCTTGTGTTGATGACACAGTTGCTCCGTAGGTGTCGAGGTATCTTGCCCAGAGTGGGTGCGGGGACAATCACAAAGCTATGTTCCTTCTGAACGCCATTTCGCGAAGGTTGTCGAACCGGCTAAAGCGCCTAAGTTGGAGGCGATGTGGTACAAAGTTTGGTTAGCCTCGAGATGATCTTTCCTCCTGCATTCTTTGATATCATGGTTCATCTCACCGTTCACCTTGTCAAGGAGATAGGTATCCTCGGACGGTGTATCTCGCACAACATGTTCCCTTCGAGAGGTACATGAGTGTCCTCAAGAAATACGTCCGTAATGTAGTTCGCGTCCGGAAGGTGCATTTGCCGAGGGCTACGTGGCGGAGGAGGTGATAGAGTTTTGTGTGGATTACATGAATGATCTAAATCCTATCGGCGTCCCCATATCACGACGAGGGAGGCTACGGGGCAAAGGACAATAGGAAGGCAATCGGTTGCATGCAATGATCTTGTTGCATTCAAGCAAGCACATTTCAACGTTACGAAGCAATCAACTATAGTCGCCCCTATGTCCTTGACACAAGAGTGTCCTCGCCACGAGTTCACGGGGAAGGCAGAGAGTTGGATAACCACGAAGCACATGGATTCTTTTGGCGGTAGCTCTGAAGTACATCCTTGAGGAAGGGTCAAGCGATGAACTATTGCAGCGCTTGGCTCGGGGACCATCACAAGAAATCGTGACATTCAAGGGGTATGAGATCAATGGTTACACATTCTACACAGATTCGGGATAACGGAGCACCAACGAGCAGCGGTGTCGTATAGACGCCAAGAAGACAAACGGCGGCGTTGGACACATATTATGGTTTCATAGAAGAAATATGGGAGCTCGACTATGGACCTCTGAAGGTCCCTCTATTTAAGTGCCAATGGGTCAAGTGACTCCAAGCGGTGTGAAGGTCGACAAATCACGGCATGACAACCGTGGATCTCACGAAGTCGGCTATAGGCGCGAACCGTTTGTTCTCATGACGATGTGATCCAGTCTTCTATGTAATGGACATGTCAAGCAAACCTAAGAAGCGAAGGACAAGCAAAAGGTAATGCCAAAGCGACATGTGGTTCTCCAAGGCAAACGAAGGATTGTAGGAGTTGAGAACGTCACCGACGAGGAAGAGTATGGTCAGTTCGACGAGCTCCCTCCTTTTACAGTTGATGTCGACATAAGCGTCTGCGTGGCGATGATGTCGATGCTCCTTACATACGTCCACGATCATAACGAAGGAACAATTGTAAAGACGAAGACTTAAGATGTACTACTTGTATACAAATTATTCCATATGATCATGTTGATATGTTGATGTTTAACATTGCTTGTACATAATTATTTATACAAATTTTAAAATGAAAACAAAGCTTGAAAACCATTTGTACACATTTTAAAATGAGAACAAAACACGAAAATTTATATCCACTCTATGAAAGAATTGCGTAAATTTTACCATAAAAGAGAAATTCAGCTTAGCATAGTTAGCTCATAAATTCCCATACAAAAACCCCAAAAGCGATGTGAAATTTATAACATTACAATGATAGCTATATTAACTAAAAGGAGCAACATTACAATGATAGCTATATTAACTAATTTCTTTAGCATGTCCTCTACTCTTTCCATCCTTTCTTCTAGCTTTTTAATACTCTTGTTGTCATCGAAGCGTGGGATGTGCATCTCTCCCTCTTATAGACACTAGTTATCGGATCTGTGAACTCTCCTTGGCAGCAAATCTTCTTGTAATGCAGACAATTTGCATTGCAAGATTTTCAAGACTATGGTGGCTTTATCATTACCGCCAATCTGGACATCTTTGTGCCCTTCAAGCGAAAGAATGGAGCGGAAGGTGAAAGTCAAGGAATATGAACAAATGAATAACTTCAAAAACTTACCGACATATTGAACACTTCATGAACACTCGGGATGGATTCTTGGATGTACGGAGGTGAACACATTCTGAGGATCTCGCATCGAGGACACGATAGCTTCATCCGCAATGCCTCTAGTTGTCTCTTCGTCTCGCCATTTGATGAAGCCGTCGACATGAATTAATTGCTTCAAAGAGTGAAACAAATTACCATCAACAACATTTTTCTTTACTCCAACATGAATATATCAACAAAACTCCTTGTGGGCATTTCACGAACACCTTGTGGGCATGAAAGCGAGAGAGCGAGGAGGCGTCTGACAGAGAGGAGGCGCTTGGGACTTAGAAAATTTGAAGGTGTGGGAGAGTGCATGCGGGGACTTAGAGTTTAAAGCTCTACCAACTTCTACAAGCGGTTGGTAGTAAGAACCGCTTGTAAATCGATCTACAGCGGTTAGTAATACCAACCGCTTGTAGAAGGCCTGATAAAAAAAAAGAATGGCAAGGGGCGCGAGCGGGTTGAGCAAGGGTGGTTGAGCCGTACACTCAAGCGCCACGCTAGCCGAGGAGAAGAGATCTTATCGAGCTATGTGGGCACCGTATTGTTTTTAATATTACAGCGGTCAACACGTTTACAAGCGGTTGGTATTACGAACGCTTGTAGACACCCTCTACAAGCGGTTGGTAATACCAACCGCTTGCATAAAACCTTTCACTGTCATCCATCCATGCGTTACGCAGCGGTTAGTAATACCAACCGCTTGTAAAGTCCTCTTCTAGCGGTTGATAATACTAACAGCTTGTGAGGACTTCTGGCGGTTGTTATTACCAACCGCTTGTGAAAATGGTACCCTATATAAAGTTCATCTTGCTCGCTCTTCCTCACACCCCAAATTTTCTAAGTCCTCGCTTCCTCACAACCCAAATTTTCTCGGTCGCCACCTCAGTCGAGTCCCAGCCAGCGCCACCTCGCCAGGACCTCCTCTTGCCACCGCTCGGCGCCGCCCGCCATTCCACCCGGAGGACCGGAGATCCTAGGTGCAGCGGCGCCCTCCTGCTCTCTCTGTTTTTATGCACACAAGGTGTTGGTGAAATGCCCACAAGGAGTGTTTATGTTGTCTTTGTGATTAGTGGATGGCTATGAAGTGTTGTGATTAGTGCCCACAAGGAGTGTTGAATGGATGGCTATGAAATGGTTTTTTGTTCTGTTAGTGTTCATGTGTTATGGTGGGTGCGGGGAGGGAGGGAGTAGTAGTCGGCGAGAGAGCGCGAGCCGGTAGAGTAGTACTCCTGCTCACATATTAATCTCTCCTTTGTCACATTGTAGCAGTGGAAGTAAAATTAATCCATGCAGATGCATGTGATTAATCCTATGACTAGTACTTGGATTCCATTCTCCACAATACATATTCCTTCATATCAATGTTCTTTAATGTCGGGTGAGTTAAGTAAATCAAGTAGATGTAGCCATGTGCGGCCTTAATGGGTTCAACTCAAATAATAGCCAAGTGACTACTAGTGTCGACATTAGAAGTATATGTAAGTATATGTGAAATGTGTAAGTATATGTGAAATGTGTTATTATATTTTTACTAGCACTTCATATATTTTTTACTACAATAGTTGCTAAATTGTTGTCCGATGATTTAGTTTTCTGCTCTCCATCGGTGATTCATTAACATTCCTCTTTATTTATGCCCAGGGCGTAATCACAATCTATCCTTTATTCAGTTGAAATTTGGTCGGATGAAGACGTACACTTTCGGTAAAATTTCTTTGAATAAAAATTAATGAATCATTCCTTATTAGTGTGGAATAAGAATGATTCGTTATTTTTTATTCAACAAATAAGTATATGTGAATTGTCAATTGTATATGTATCTTGTGAAATGTGTAAGTCTATGTGAAATGTGTAAGGATATGTGAATTGTCAATTGTATATGTATCTTGTGAAATGTGTAAGTCTATGTGAAATGTGTAAGTATATGTGAAATGTATAAGTATATGTGAATTGTCAATTGTATATGTATCATGTGAAATGTGTAAGTATATGATTGCATGCGAGAAAGTTCATATATAATCTAAGCCTCGAATTGTTCTCAACAATCTTGTCTTAGTATATAATCTAAGCCTCGAGATTTGCTCTACTCTAGATGGCGACACCAAGGCGTGGTGACGGGAATACGATGAAGCGGAAAATCATTGTTCGAGACCATTCTTGTTGGGTAGCGTCTTAGCCAATGAGGCCGTTATCAGCGATCGGAAAATCACGATGTTCTTCTTGTATTTGTCGATGAGGCCGTTAACACTGGTACAAGGGTATACTCTTACCCATTATAAATTCACGTAAACATTTAATTATTCTAAAATCATTCATATTATATGTGTTTGTGTATCGACCGGTACCTCATCGGCCACCCATCCGGAATGAATCGAGGACCTAACAAAAAGCCTTCGACAAAGTGCGTGATAACCAAAATTAAACAGCGGCGAAGTCTGCTAGCCGGAATCGACAATTGGGCCTTTCAACAACGCTTGCGGCTACCACGTGAGGATCACGTCCCAATCGGCATCGAAATGGGTGAAGTCCTGCTGACTACCAAGGCGCTGCTCGGAATGATATAAAGGAAAATTTCACTTTTCGGAAGGATCGAACGAAGGCCAAGAGATGGGCTTTGAAGAAGATGGCAACTTCCTTTCGGCGATGGAAGTCGTCCCTCACCCGCAAGTACATCGACAAAGGAGAAAGGCGGACTTCAATAAATTTCCTAAAATTGGCCGATCATTGGGATGCTTCGAGGAGTACAAGGCATGTCGGATCACGGGGCGAGTGCGAGAGAAAAAACAAGGTGAATGCACGAAGAAGAAATACCACCACCATCTCGGGACGGTGGTTACATCAAAATTGCAAAGAAATGGGACAAGCGGGAAGATGAGCTTGGCGAAGACGATATTATACTGGCGAGAATTGGGAGCCCGCATGCGCAATTGGTTATTGGGTCACGGGCAGCCTTCTTGATAATGATAGCTTGGTGATGGCACCGCAGTCCGAAGTTGGTGAAAGGATTGCGAAGCAATCGGCGGAACTTCGGTCGAGGATCGCTTGGCGGCAGACGGGGAGAATGACGAGCTAACATATGCCCTTCAAAACCACGAGCACGGGGCGGACCACGAGGTTTGGGAAGGTGCCATGGAGGCGCGGCTTTGCCAAAGACTCAAGCACTTACGAGTCGGGGCGAAGCAAGAGGAGAGATCGGGGTAGAGTGAGCCGATTGGAGGAAGAGCTTAGAGCTCTGAAGGCTTCCATCGATGACACAGTCACGCAAAAAGTGTCCGGCAATGAGCCGACAGGGGAGCACTACGTTCGACCAATGTTCGGCGGCGCGGAATCCGTGATCGATCCGACCGCGCCAAAAAGCGATTCTTGGCGTCCGCGTGGCCTATGTGAGCGACCCGACGCCCGTCATCCGTGGGCAGACATCAAGGTTACGCCGCCGGTCGAGCTACACATTGATATCGTAACCTCTCCTTCAAGGTGGCTTACGGCATGGCTTATCCGGTGGGCGGGCGGACATTCCATCGCAACGGATACCCTCCGGATACTCCAAGGTCACGGTGGAAGAGGTGGTGGGGGCTTCGAAGATCTCGTTCTCGATATTCACAGGGGCGGCGAGGTGACCAACCTTGGGCGAGCCCTCCATGGCACATTCATCCTATGGCGCAAAAAGTACATCATATTTCCGAGATGGTGTGGAGGTTATATCTCCGGCAAGAGAGGCCCATAATTTGAGCGGCTCGAGGAGCAAGCACGCCTCCTCCACATCGACAACCCACGACTCCTCGGCGTCCTTTGCCGCAATGCTTCCCCGATGGTCGAGCCACGCCTCCTTCACCTCCGCTCCACAAAGAAGCCCGACTCGCCGCCACCGCCACCGCTGAAAGTAAGAAGCACCCAACATCTCCGGTCCTGCGCCTCCGCATCTCCCAGGAAGAAGCTCGATGTCGAAGGAGAGATCCCACACTAGCACCTCCTCCCGAAATCGGCATCCCAGCGGACGAAGAATGTCAAAACAACGCCAAAGAGGCCATATGACTGATTGCGGAGGAGCTAGTTGCATCCGTAAAGCGGATGTGGCGAGCGACTTCGCCAAAAAGCGAGTCAAGCTTAAAATAGATAAAAAAGCGTGAAGCACTTTCGGTCATGCGGAAGCGCGCCCTTTGTGATGGCGACTACAAAGGACAATAAGAAAGGCTACGATGCAAAATACACGGGCTCCTTCGGCGGAAAGAAGAAGAAAGTGGAAGATCGTGATCTTTGAGGACTTGAGAGAATGGCATTCTGAAGGAGGCGGGACTCAAATCATTAGACCAGGATATTCCAATAATGGCACCAATCAAATGGAAGTATGAGTTGACAAGCGCTAATTGATCCAAAGGATATAAAAGATCTCCCAACCAAGATCGTCAAATGCATGAATGGTACATGGAAAGGGCATCTAAAGGATATACAATGTTCCTCCTCCGTTTCCAAGATGAGTATTTCTTCGCGGGAACAACACGAAACTATGGTCGGAATTCGATGACTTGTACCATGTGTACCAAGGAGGCGAGGTCAACGTGTCTTTCATGTCTGTTTGGTGTCTGTAAGTGTCGATCTACTAAGTTTACCGTTTGCTTCCTCCGCACCACAAAATTGAAAATCTAATTAACTTAGTTATCCTTCTTATGTAGAATGGAGATACAACGATGTAAAAGGCGGGCAAGCGAGCGTTGGCTTCATCGACCGAGATTGTCAGCGAAAATCTGGTCATCTGGCTGACAAGCAAAAACAACTACTTGAGGAATACCTTTTGCATGCATTGTTGAAACAACACTACAAACCGTACATATACGCCCTTCAACTTCAAGTCGTGTTCTCACAAACCTCTTGTTCTTGTATTTCTTAAGCCATTGATAGTGCAGTAGCTACTTATCCATATGTTGCAATATCTGAATAGGTTTCCTTTGGATCCTTCTAGTCATCGAGCTTGACAACGGCGGGATTACAGTTTATGACTCAAGAAGGAATCCGGTCCAAAAATACCAATGGTTCATTAACATCCTTAACAAGACATTTGCAAAGTTTAAGAAGAAGCAAAAGGAGAATTCGAGAAAGAATTGAAGTCATAGTAAGCACTTTCAGTCGTACTACAAAAACTATTATTAATATACATCGTCATATCGGTTCTTCATCGATATTCGAAATTTCTCCCGTGAAGGTTAAGCGCCGAGCGGTGGAAACAACTTATGTGGCTACTCGTGTTCCACTATATTCAAAGTTTTATCCATGGCGGCAATTGGAACATTATCTTTGAGGTTCGTATATGCATGTCAATTTGTTAGCTACAACTTACATTTTAATTAATTGCATGTGATCGGATATTTATATACTTCCCGCTTAATTAATTGTCATTAACATCGATGAGCACGTTAACGTGCTCGCCTCACCGGTCTTGCGCCTCCAAGAACAACTTATCGGCTTCCTTGTCAGCGAGTTGTATCTCCAAATGGCGAGTTCCATGTAAGGTTTCTGCGTTGGACACGCTGAATCGATGGCGACATCCACGTCGACCAAGGACATAAAGAGTGGCGCATGCAACAAATGAGTTCGATAATCATTTTTTCATCATTCAAACTTATAGCGTCGGTTGCGTGTATGTACTTGTCCATTTTTACACTATTAAGTTCGTTTTTTGTGTCTTGAGCTAGCATGTGAACATGTGTATGAGTATGCATATGTAATATATATTTAATTGCATAAAAACTCCTCCACTCATATTTAATTTCACGGTCAAAAAGCGATATACAAAAACACTTTGTAAGAACATATTCTATAATGCATATAATCGAAAACTCTCTCCACAACGGTTGGTGAGTCCAACCGCTTCGAGTCTTTGCTCTCCTAGCGGTTAAATAATACTAACCGCTTGAATATCGTTCTCCTGGCGGTTTGTAACACGAACGCTTGTGGCGTCCCACGTGGCGGCTACTGGCCTTCTGGACACGTTCCCAGCCGCTTCGGTGCCACAGCTGGCGGTTCGAGCAACCGCTTGTCATACCCGCGGGTATCTGCCTTGATTGCTTAAAGCGATTATAAAACCGCTTGTAAAGGGGGTTACGAGCCGCTTGTGATAGCTGGTTCTGTAGTAGTGGTTGTTTATCGGGGAGGTGATTATTTTTTTTTTTGTTAGAAATATTTTTAGGGAGGTGAAAAGAGGGATGTGAGGGGATGACATGCCATCACCATTATCAATGTTTTAAGTAGTAGATACTAACTAAATACCCGTGTGTTGCTACAGAATATCATGTTTCAACCTTGTAGACCCCCAAAATGAAATATGCATTTAAAACTCTATATGTGTCAAAATCAACGGTAGAATTGTAAAATAATAGTGTGTTTATGCATCAGGTGTCCAATTAGATGATACAAACTGCAACTTACTCTAGTTCTTGACATGCTCCTTGCCTCCTTGTGGAAATCGCCAAATCGGTACCAAGAATTACAACAAAAAAAAAAGTATTTGTTGTCATGTATCATGGTCGTTGTTGACCAATGGAGATCATATAAACACGAGATTATAATAGAGACGCAAAATGTTTATCAACATCTCTATACTCTTTATTAAGGCCTTATTTGGTAGAGTTTCAGATCTCAGCTCCACCTAAGATCTGAAATTTATAGGCTAGAATAAAGTGTAATGCATCAAACAACATACGAGAAAGGGAGGCATCTTGTGTGCCAGCTACCATCGACAAAACGCACAATTACTCGGATCACAAAAGAGTGATGTTTTTTGACATCGATATGATCTATAGAACACAACTTTAATCATTAATTTATATTATAATATATTTATAAGAACTAATAAAATTATATTATTATAAAAATAATTTTGAGACAAATCTACCCATAATATTTTCAATTATTCAATTTAAATATTAGTAAGGAAAAAGTCTATATATAACACCCCTAGACTTGGCTCGAAAGTTTGTTCAGCATCTCAAACTATAAAACCAGGCATTTTACCCCAAAACTTGGCAATCCGGTTCAAATTACATCCTGACCTAGTTTCTTATATATAGTGGTATTGACCATGTGACATGATGAGTGAGCAGTTTTGCTATATAGAATGACACGTTAGACAAGTTGGGATCAATGACAAGTGAGGTTCATAAGGGGTTCTCTTCCATATTGAAATGGAGAGGGAGGGTGCTACAGGGACCAAAGCCATGAAAGCATAATTGGGAGTTCGGCAAGAGAGAAGACTATGTGGGTCCCACTAGTTATTGATCTAACTTAGCCAGTGTGTTATTCTACATGACAAAACCAGACTCATTGCACCATACAAGCAATACTACTATGCAAAACAAGGTTAAAGTGTTATTTGAACTAGATTGCAAAGTTTAGTGATCAAATGTCTGGTGTCAAAGATCAAGGTGCTAGATAGACTCTTAATCAAAGTTTAGGATATTATATGAACTTCTTCCTATTAATAAAGATATTGAAAAACAAAACTTAAAAATTTTAATTGCATGTATCCTAAAACTTCACTCCTTTGCGACTGGAGGGAGTACATAGATTGGTGAAATCTCCATGGACCAGAGCTGAAGAAACAGACAAGCAAGAAGCGAGTCCAGAATGGGCAAAATAAAACGCGAAAAGGGTGGCGCTTGGACCTCGTGCGTCAAGTTCTACTCACACGGACAGAGCGCGCTCACGGCCGTCACCATCGGCCTCGGCCAGTGCCCGATCCATCTAAATCAGCAACTGTCGTCGTTCTGCAACACAGAAGCCGCGCGCACGGCTGCGCCACCGCTGAGCGCCCAAGCTTTTGTAACGGACGCCGCCACCACTATGCAACGCCGACGTTGCAGCGAGGTCGTCGCCCTGCTCACGATCTAGACGGCCAGGATCGACCTGAGCGGCGGCGAGGATGAAGACCGACCGATGTCCCGTGGCCATGGTCCAAGTTCTGTCACATCATCGCGTCACTCGTGCGCGCCTAACCCTAGCGTGCGCAAGCGCCACCATCGTCGTCTGGTCGACAACGGTTCTGACGTACGGCGCCATACAAGCACTCGTCACGGGCGCGTGGATTAGGCAGAGAGCACCACTGGTGCGTGAATGTAAGTAGGAAGGGGGTGGTGGTGCAGTGAACGTGGCTCTGGTGGGCGACATCGATCGAGCCATCGAGGAGAGCGTGGTATCAAGTCGCGAAGTGGGGTGGTGTGATGGTGTTAGGATGCCATAATTTTAAATACATAAATTCAAATCAAATTCGGGTGTATTTTTTAAAAAATTCAGTTTTAAGTTGTTGTGTTGAAAAATGTGACGATGGATTAATTGGCTCAAACACACAAAAATGTCGGGTTCAGATCGATTTGTGGCGTGCTAGCCGATTTGATTCTGTAATCAGCAAGATGATACTAAATATGCGTTCAAAGCCAATCTAAACTAACAATCGGCAAAGATTTAAACGGCTACTAAAAGCCAATTAAATCAAAGGTTACGATAAATCTAAACAGTCAATTAGAGTTGGTTAGCTGGTAAAAGGTAGATTTTTTTCGAAAAAGGCGATGTGCAATCAAATCTAGCGTAATCGAGGATGATCAACAATCGGTGATACGCAATTTTATTGATCAAAATCGGATTATAAGAGATATTCTAAATTACAGAGCTACTCCTAGTGACAGGAACGTAAATAAAAAGTAGGTGCGAATTGTTTGATTGATTGTGTTGTTATTTTGGCTCGCCCTTGACCACCTTTTATAGTGTAACCTACATATAATTTCAAAAAATATGAAAGCTTTTCTACAAAATAGTACTGACAAACCAACCAGCCACTAACTCTAAACCTAACCTTATCTAGCCACCCCTCACTCTCCTTATTTCACTCCCTTGCCGTTGCCTCTGCATCTTCTCTTTCTAGCTCTCTGTGTCACTCTTATGGCCAAGTAGCCAACTACTGTTACCTTCTTTTTAAGTAGCATAGATATGCCGTGCTTAGGACTGCACCACCCACTGCAGCTTGACCATAGTACAGCAGATCCTGATTGGCTACAAGCCTAGAAGCACCCCGTACCATGACGTTAACGCAAGAATCCCTTTTGTACAAGTCATATCCAACGTCCTATTATCCTTAAATGAAGCCACGAAAATAGGTATAGGAGCCCTTTTCAGTCCGAGTACCACACCTACTATATGTGACTTATTACTTGTTAGTGTCTCTTAGTGGTAAGCACACACTCAATGAACTATAACACACGGATGGATGGAACTCGATAGCAGACAATCTAGCATTACGTTTACATCATGCCCAAAATTGGGGTGAAGTATCGGTTCGAAAATAAAACTTCAGAAGAAAGTAGAGAAAAGAATATGATGCTAACAGGAAAAAAAACTCATATTTTCTAATAATTATTTATGATTTTTTGAAATTTTATGTGAATTTTTGGATTTAAAAAGGCTTTTTATTTTTAGAAATTAAAAAGTAATTTATGTGTAAAATAAAACCAAATTTAAGTTAGAAATAATTTTATTAAGTTTAAAATGTATCAGGAATTTCTATGATTTTTTCTAATTTTTTAACTCTATTTGTTATTTCTAAAAGCTTCTTTGAATTTCCTATAATTATTTAAATTCAGAAATAATTTAAAATTTCAGAAACATCATCCGAGCACAAGGGCAACACCGATGAAATATGGGTTTCCCGTAGCCTAGACATCCAGTGGATTGAAGCCCATCCCCTTCGACCCAACCAGCCACCTTCCCTGCCCACACGCCAACCTTTCTCTCCCCTCCCACGTGGCCCACCTCTTTCCTCATGCATAGACTTGGCCCACTTGGCCTTCTCACCTTCCCCTCTAGCTCAGCCTACCAGCCTAGGCTAGGCAGTTTGTTCCCCTCCGCTACCCCTTCCCTCCCTTTCTCCTTCGTCCAGTCGCGCACACAGAGCCGCTCTCGAGCCACCATGGCCAAAATTTTCAAGCTCCAAAAGCTGTCGTTCCTTCTCCTAAATCATGCACATTTAAAGGCATTCATCACCCCCATTCTCCCTGCACTCAAGGTGGCTATTTTCCCTTAAATTATTGCGCATTTGCCCACGTACATCCATTCGACCACCGAGTTCCTCACTACGTTTCTCTTCCTTCAGTGATCCTCATGCCCTATAAAGGAAGCCTCAGGCTCATGTTCCACTCCTCTTTCCATTTTGTACGATGCCACACTCTCCCTCGGTGGCCTTCACAAACATGTACATGTAGTTTTCATGAACAAGAATTTAGTTCTATTTGTTGGCTCTTTAGTAAAATGATTGAAAATTTCTAAAAAAATTACTATACATAGTGGAGGTGAGATTCTACATCCGTGCAAAATTTGAAGACCAAAATCAATCTCATTTGAAAGTTATGAAATTGACGAGCACTAATCAGTGATAAATAGTAAATTTGTCATTTTCATATCTTTCAAATATAAATGAGTTTAGTTTTTAAATTTTACAGGGTTGTAGAAGCTTACATGCCCTACGTATGGTAATTTTTTGTGAATTTTTCCAAACTTTTACATATAATTTTTATGGACTTTACACAATAAAAGTGGTTTACTGCTAAATGACTGATCTGCGTAGGATATGTTATAAATATAGTAATTTCATATTGTAGATGTAGTAATTTCATGTTGTAGATATAGTAATTTCTATTACCAGTCAGCAAAATTACTGTTTGATAGCGAGACTTATATCATTCTCTTACTCTCGTCGTCAGTAAGCTATCGGTGAAAACCATTTACAATTTGGAGCTACCAATAAAAAGATATGGCTAAAATAAAGAGAAAATAGATTAGTGTACATACCGCAAAACACATTAACCAGTTAGTTTGACCACGTAACTGATTCACGAGTAAATTCATCAGTTGTTGTATAGTAAAATGTATTTATGATTTATTACCAGGTTGCATTTCTCAATATGGTGTTGTTTGCATGCGCTTCTCCGACCAGAGCGTAGAATATCTATTCTATGCTCAGAAGTAGAATAGCGCTACCGTGTGTGTGCGCGTGCATATATATTATACGCGTGTGCACAGCTACACGCTGATCTTAACCCTAGAGAAGCGCGTCCAAAGCATTCGGTTACATGTGTAAGCAAGTGTGTTGACTAAACTAATCGGTACGTGTCCAACCACTGGTAAATGCATTCTCTAGTTTGTACATGTGTCTTTTTTTCTTTGTTTTAACTATAACTTTTTATTGACAGGTCCAATTCATGAATGATTTTCACCAGTAGATTATTGACGATGAGAGAAACAACATAATATAAGTCTCGCTAATTAGCGTCACATAAATCAAATTTTACTGTCAAAATAAACATCAATTCGCTACTGTATCGTACGATAGTAAAAAGTTAAAAACTATATACATGGATAGTAAAAGCTATATATACATACAGATAGTAAAATCTATCACCGGCCCCATATATATAGATTTTATAATTCGTATGTACAGATTTTACTATTACGAAGAGGTTTGCATCCTGTGTGATCTATGCAGCTGTAAAACATCCTTACGTTCAAATTAGTGTTTGCATGTTACACGAAAATGATGTCACCGGTATATACATACAAGCTCGACCAACCTATTGAGTACGGAGTACCTAGATAGTTAGTGCAATTTTGCCCTCAACTGTAATGCATCTCACGGGAGACCTTTTGGTGCTTTGTTTTAGTATTCGCCTCACACAGGGTTTGCCGGATCTGACAGTTTGCTAATGCAATTAGAAACTTTGTGTCGGAACCGTATCTTGCTTCCTACTTTTGGCTCCTGATGAGCTTGCTTGGCGTATAAACATACATCCAAAATACACCTGGATTACCGAATTAATTAGCTAAACTTTCAGAGCCTTCCAGATCGCAAAGTACACAAGCAGAAAGACACTTCAGGACGCCTGCACCATAATATACTATCATCGATGGATGGATCGATGCTTAGTTTCACCGTAATTTTATTACCCAGTCT